>CAWWDR010000627.1:0-20634 GCA_963942565.1 Maea johnstoni | reverse complement strand
GCAATTTGGGAATATACCTCGATGAGCTAATTCCTTTGGTAGGAATTTTATGAAAAGGTCCAAATGTGATTGAAACCACCTAAGACTGATACAGAATACTAGTATTAATTTCAGTATATATATATTCGACATCGACTTATATAGGCCGGGCGTGACCGTTTAATGTGCCAGGTGTACTTAGGATATACAAATTGTGCATCTAAGCACAGATAAATTACATACGGATTGTCGGATTTCAGCTAAATTAAAAATACATTTTGATACTTGGCATGAACCGAATGTGCACTTTTGTAAATAGGTCATTAAAACCAATCATTATTAAGGACCGGCCTTTTCTAGTCATATGCAATGCAATGGTTAAATTTCAGATAGAATTGGTGAAACCGCATTATGATTCCGATGTACACTACTGTGGACGGGATCAAGCTAGGCATGCCAGGAACACTCACACAAGAAAGTGAATGTCAGTATTAGATAACCTTAGAATCAAGCTCACACTTATGAACCTAGGCATGGTGCGAACAGTCACACCAGTAAGTGAATGTCAGTATTAGATAACCTTAGAATCAAGCACACACTTAGGAAGGAGAGTTTTTGCTTGAGTTCTGATCAATATTTCTCCTTCGAATGCTTTTTTTCCCTTTTAAATGCTCTTGTCAAAAAGGTAGTTCATGGATAATGCAATAATTTCCATCATGCAATAGTGCATCAAAGGAAACCTAACACTGGTCGTGGTCTTCATTGCCAACTCTCCGATTACAACTCCTCTTCAAATATTTGTTTTGTATCAATCTAATTGACTAACAATTTTCAAAGTCGTCAGTATATTTGAGTATATTTGAGTACTTCCGTTTAAAATGGTTTTAATATATGGAGGATGGCTGCCCTACAAGTCCAATTACAATTGTATTGTTATAATTGTAATTAATACGCTATAGTTGCGACATTTACTTCCTGCACTAAATGCGTGGGCAGCCCAGGCATAATACACGACAGCACACCCCATTGCCACCCAGTTTGTTTCCTGGGCATGGATGCACGGATGACCTCACAAGTGGACGAAGTTTTGATTCGCAAGCTTCGCGGGTCACGGATGTGCTTGGCTTATTTTTCGACTTGATATCAATGGTTTTATGTACAGCCAGGCACTGGCAGTCGTCCGGTCGACTGGTGCAGGAATTAAATATCTGTACTGTAGATATAACTGTTCGTATAGCTCAGCGTCTCAACACTGCGAGCACATCATGGGATTTCAACATACGCCCGATATGAGGGTTGATATTCATTTTACATCTTTAGAGGATTGTCTCGTGTCTGTGTGGCATTGGTTGCCATAACATAAAACTTCAACATGGCATCGGGGTGCAAAACACATTCCCTTAAAAACCAGCAAACCATTACTTTAACTACTAACATAGGCTAGAAGCCTGTGGTCTCGCCTTCACTGTCGAGAGATTCGAGATTCCGGCTTCAGTGCGAAGGCCTTACTCCTAAGTATATAGGTGACATACAGTACAGACATTAAATTCCTGCACTAAATGCTCGGGCAGACCGGGCAAAAGAAACGACCGCACGCCCGATTGGATTCCAAGTATACCAGGTTAAGGATGCGACTGAAGACCCCTGACGTCACAACTGAACGCGGCTTGGATTCATAGCTGCGTTGATCATTAACATACTTAACTTGTTTTTCCTACATGTTATCAAGGAACGTTCGCAGAAGTAGTCGCTGACAGACGTCCAGTCGACTGGTGCAGGAATTAAATATCTTCACTGTAGAGGTTCCATCACGAGGCTATGAAAAGAAAAGGTATCCTTGCCTCGTCCAAGGACACAAAATCACTTGCACGTGCAAAATAACCTTCTATTTCCATCCACGAGTGATGGAACCTGTTTCTCTCACGAGAAAAGGAGAAATATATACGTTTTACAGTGAAGTAGGCTAGCTAAACTAAGTCAGCCATAGACCGCCTATGCACTAGTTCAACAATGGTAAAACGCATGTGTTGTGACGTACCCCGTTTGTTTTGCCTGGAAACTCGAGCCAGATCACGTACTTGCCGCTTGTTTAAGGTAGACACTAGATCGTAACCACACGCAGTACGGTAATATTAATATTAATGAGGTCGGGGAATACCTTCATGACAACAGAACGCGTGAAAACTTCCCGCAAAACTCTTCGCGGCTCGTAGTCAAGCGCACTACACGTAAGGCGAACGAGTAGCCAGGTGGGGAATTGACAATCTTGCCTGCCTGAACAACGGATCTTTTAGCCATATAATTTTCCCTGTGTGTTACATTTAATTATACATTATCAACAGACAGACAAACAGACACACACACAAACACACGTATACACACACACACACACACATATATATATATATATATATATATATATATATATATATATATATATATATATATATATTTATATATATATATACATATACACACACACACTTATATATATATATATATATATATATATATATATATATATATATATATATATATATATATATATATATATATATATATATATATATATATATATATATATATATATATATATACATATGTACATGTATATGTGTATATAAATATACATATATAATATATATATATATATATATATATATATATATATATATATACATATATATACATATATATATATATATATGTTTATATATATATATATATATATATATATATATAGATATATAGATATATATATAGATATATTGTATATATATATGTAAATATATAAATGAACGTATATATACATAAATATATATATGACATCAGCCTGACCGTGTAATCAGTCGGAATAAACTGATCTTGAGAACTACTTCGTCAAATATATGCGGAATGCGAATTTTACGTGACGCATTGCTGCGTCATGTATTTACCAACCTGTTTTGGTGATGACGTTATGGTCGCCATGACATTATACATATATATATATATATATATATATATACATATATATATATATATATATATATATATATATATATATATATATATATATATATATATATATATATATATATATATATATTATGGTCGCCTCTTCATTATACATATATATATATATATATATATATATATATATATATATATATATATATATATATATATATATATATACTAGTATATATATATATATATATATACTAGTATATATATATATATATATATACTAGTATATATATATATATATATATATATATATATATATATATATATATATATATATATATATATATATGTATATTATATATATATAAATATATGTATATGTCAATTCGACAAAGCTTTGAATCCAACTCGAACAATACGACGAAGATTTTTAAAAAGCAACTTGTGCCTTGTGTGTAAATTAACTTTCCATACATTATATGTTTTCCTGTCAACCTTTTTCGCCAATCTTGCCCCTGGCTGCGCTTTTTTGTACACTTGCTTTGTGATTCCCAATTTCATTGGTTGATGACTGTCACGTTTTAATTGGTGTTTAGTTTACCTACTATGGTTTACCGCACCTGCATATGTTATCAATAGATTTTCTAAAGATGAGATTAGGTTGCTATGCTACACAACTTGTTTTTTAGGAATCACATTTCCCTTCATAGAAGTGATATTTAATATCCCAAAGAAATATGTACATAGCACTATGAAAATTAAAGAAATTTTAATAATTTAACTTGCTGCTCAGCAACATTTTAGAACATGCGATTTCATTAAAAGTTTCCATTTTATAACACATATTTCTAAAATTTGAAGTGACTCAAATTACTAAGTGTGTCTCGGAAGGACAGACAGACAGACAGACAGACACACACACACACACACACACACTTGTGACTCTCACCTGTTTGAAAGTCTCCCATACCAGTCCATACAGTCTGGACCCCGTGCTGTGCACAGAGGCTGCTTATGAAAGTGTTCTCTTCTGCATCCTCTATGTCGATCAATCGAGCACGACCATCATCAAGACCACTGCAGGAACTGCGAGCAACGGCTTGTGTCACTGGAGTCTTAAATATCTTGTAGCAATGTTGATTATGTCCAACCCAGCCAGTTGGGCAGACTGAAATAAAAAAGATGCCAAACTGGACAAGTACGGTTGTAGATGCAAAGCATCAATAGTCAAAAGGCGGGGCCAAGTTATTTATGAACTTGTGAGGGAACCGGATGTATAAAGAACATTAACATTATAGAGGAAAATATTTCATAATGACTAGATTTGTATCATTTTTGTAGAATTGAAACAAATATCTGAATTCTAGACGCAAGCTGGAGACTTCGAAATCTCTTGGGTGCGAAGGTTCTTGGTTACGCATCAGTTTGGTTACGAACCAGTTTGGTTACGAAATCTCCTGATTTCATTCTATACACATGGTATTTTTTTCTTTCATGACAGGATATGGTCACACAGAACTTTTTAAAGTCACTTGTTACAACTTTCAACCCTCAAGAGCATGCTAAAACTCCTATATTAAGCTGCACGCCAGAGTATCGTATACTTCCTAAACTAAATATACCACTTTCTTGTAGTCATTTCCATGAAAACCGCTTTTATACTCAATTTTCTGCTGCAAGTGGAAATCTGTATGGCTGTCACATCTAGCGTCAAAAAACTGCAAGCCCTGCAAATCTAATACTACATGTAAAAAATGTGTGTTTTCTGGTATCCGCTTTCTTTCAGGGTAGATAAAGTTAGCCACTTGACCTGGCTAGAAATGAGTCCATCTTTCCAACTAGTCAAACCCACTTGCTGAGGGTGCCAGTTTCAGAGTATGCTAATAAGGGAACGGCTTGCACCCGTATTTAAAGGCACTAAGCGTCCAGAGTGAGAGGGGCAGCGCAACAATTATTAATCGTGCTCGCCTCGTACGCGTCAAAGATGCTACTTATAGCTAGAGAAGGAGTACAGTAATATGCTTAGAGTAGTTAACCAAAATTGACTTTTGTAAGTTATTTGATTGAATAATACTGTTCAACTTTAACTATATCGACGTCATAGATAGTTTACAATATTTCTATTGAAAGAAATATTCTTTATTTTGGCACATTGCGGAATTAGGTACCTTTTACACCTCATGGGCGTCTTTGGATCTTGTTTTATCGTCGCTCATTTGTATTAATAGACCACAGTTCCGCATTTGTCATCCGTCGACCGTGATTGGGTCACATTTTCGAAAAAAAAATACTTTGCGCATGCCACCATATAAAAACACTTTGAAGTTAGTTAGTGGTTTACTATTTTTATCTATCTACTAAATGGTTGATAACTGTTCTAACATAATACTTTTGTTGGGAAAACCTTTATATTATAACCAATCAGAATAGAGAATTATATTCAGTCCGGCCTCTGGATTTAGATCACGTGACGTCTGCCCATGTACATCTCAAAACACCTTCCCAGTAAAGGCGGGCCTGATGGCCCCGCCAATAAGTGTTTGTTTTTCCTGTGATAAGCCAGCACACATGCTTCCAAAATTTAATGTTTAAGGAAATATATCCGTGACAGTATTCTTGTTTTATCATGACAATTATGTAGTGAAAAGATACGACAGCTTTGTGTTGGTTGTATCGTGCTGATCTTTGTATTAAAGTTTTGTTTTTGCTTAACCTTTGTGTCTGTGTCTTAAGTTATTTGCGATTTATAATTACTTAATGTTTAAATAGTCGAAATCAGACTTTCAACCTTTTGTTTATTTTTCTGGTTTTGCATTTGCGTTCATTTTTTGTACCTTTACACCTTTACCTATTTGTATCTATGTACCTTTTGGTGACTCTAGAAACAGTTAACAAAATACAATACAATACAATATAATTTGAGCTATCAACAATGTCAAATAGAAATGGGGGAGTTTGCTTTGCCGTGCTCATTTGTTCCCCATATCGACGTGTGTAAGAAATTATGTTGGCTGACACTTTTTCTGCCATATCAAGTTTAAATTAAGAGTAGCCACTTGCGTGTAGTGTAAGAAATTGTAGTACTTCAGTAAAGTACCACCCAACCCTACATTATGGGCAATTTTCTCACACGCCCCTTTTATATATGTGGACAGCGACTATGTGGACTAAAATTGAACTAACTATAGTTTAAGTGAGACTTGCTAAATGGCATTGACGACTTAGGTAGTACCATAAACTATTACTGGAGGTGTGGTAAACAGGGTCAATATAAATTAACGTTGTACTATATTAGCTTTGTTGAATAGTTGGGGAAGTTCCAATGTATAAAAAAGTTATTGTAGTCCACCAAATTCATATTAACTTCCCAGGATTAATCTACCGAATTTATGAGGATTCTCATCCCAAAGGAAATTATCAATAGTTATATTCAATTTCATCAGTGTGATTGGATAATGGACGGGAAGGGACAACAAAATATGTGTGATCCTTGATAACAATAAACTTCACTGTGTAGTTACAATATAATTCTGATAATCTGTCAAACATCTTCTCAAAGTCGACCAGTGCCATCGCATGAATATATAAATGAGTGCTTGCAGGCACATCTACACACAGAGGCCATTTAGTGCCACATGATATTTTTAAAAAGTGGTCATTTGTCACTGTTGAAGAACAATGACTAACATAATCGTTCTAGGTGAAAGAAGAAAAAGAGCCTTCAGATCCAAAGAGGATAAAGGGATTTAGATGCAGGGTATCATGCATAGACAGATCCACACTCACCCCTTCTTTATAAGGCCAGCAGGGTGCCCACCAGCTTAGGGTTCCCTAGGAGGTGCCAACTCCTATTGCACTACATAAGGTGTGCCCCATCCTGGCCCCAGTGCTATCGAACCCTTAGTATTATTCAGCCCAACATATATGTTTATATGTAAGCCGGGTATTCTTACCTGTAATCTTTCTCGTATGAACGTTTTTGATCGGATAATGTCACGTTCAACAACTTGGGGCATAACACAATTTAAAAATTCCAAAACATGGAAGAAATTCCATTCTCTACATAAGGTGCTGATGGGTCTCTCAGTTGCAAGAGCATCACTATGCTACACATTTGTACGGCACAAAGGCCAACACACTTGTTAGGTTTATTACATACCTTTATGGCATGCTGTCCCAGTGAACTGCTGGGGGCACTGGCATTTCCCATTGACGAGCTCACCATTTTTGCAGGTGTCAACCTGAAATATACAAATTATCAAAATTACTTGGGCAATGTATAACCATCGTAAAGAAATACACTATAAAAATAAGCTAAAACATAACTTCTCCATTAAGTAAAAGCATTTCGTAATACTAACCTACTAGATCATTTTTCATTTGGAAGTGACAAGCGTTATTTCCAATCAGTGGTTCAGTCATATCAAGTGATATCAATATGCAAAGAGAGAAGGAAGGAACTGATTTGTACATGGCTCTCAACAGCTTAGGTCATATCGCGACGGGATAGAACCCCAAGTTTAACTTAGTTTTCCTGAAACTTTTCACAAAGGACAAAGCACAGTAGTCCTCAAAACAACCTTTACTTTATGGGGTCATTGACTTCGTTTGTTTTTACAGATTTTTGAAAAGACAATTCCACTTATGTTATGGATTTTTAGCAGAATTTCATTAAAATGGTACAATTATAAATTCCTTATCAAACTGTACATCATCATGTTCTAGGCTTATGATAGCAATGTAAAAAGCATTCATTGTCTGTGAAGTATCAACCTAGGTCGCAATTCTATAATGGATAATTCCATATTATACATATTTCATATACATGTATGCATTTGTCCCGTTATATAGAATAAAAGACTTTTCAAATTCTTCCACTCCAAGTTGTATTCTTGTGTTTGTTTTCCATTTTTCTGTATTATCTGAGATAATGATGAATTTTTAATGTTTGATATTGAATAAATTCGTAAGGCCCTTTTGTATCATTGTTGACTATCTTTTTGAAATAAGATTTTACTGGGCAAATTCTCTAGGGGTTAATTTAGCTGTTATGCAGTTAATTTTTTTAAAAGGTTTCCAATTATACTACTTTATGCCAAGAAGTTGTTTTTATATGAAAATGCAATGTTGATTTCATTTACTGTGAACGCTTTCTACCAGTCGAGAGTAAGAAAAATGAATGAATCTTTATTGACTGTAGAACTACATATACAAAATAACTTCAGACATATCAATATGACGGCAAATAAACAAGCAGAGGAGAAAGTGAAACTAGTAAAGTGGATCTAAACCATGTTGAAATAAAGATATGATGTAACTAACTTGATTAGCAAACAAACTACACCGAATCGTTTGGTTCATGAACTTTACAGCTTACCAGAAACTGCATACAAGGACGTGTGTGCCCAACACGTAAGATTTACATGCAGGTAAGTGCTGCCCCTGGAAGATATTAAATTTACTAAGAAACTACCTCACCACGAGGGATAGGTATGACCAACGTTAGCATATATGATCAGGAACCTTAAACAAGTCCTAGTGCCAACTATGAACACCCAGAAAGACTCAATTCAAGAGGTGAACTTTTGGATTCAGGGGGTAATGTTTTGGTAGGACACGCGAAATTGTGCGGCGACAGGGCGCCCGCGACCGCACGTCAAATGGAGAAGAAATAGGTCAATTTCACTTAACTCTAGAGATAAAAGCTGATCACCACCCCATCCCACACACACACACCTTAGTTATCGAAAGAATATTCAAATTAAATATTACGAAAAGGTGTGTTAAAAATTGTAGGTACCACTGGGTCTCGAACCAAGTACTTTCCACTCGTTAAGCGGACGTGTTACCCACAACGCTACGGAGCCGGCTATTTCACTACCATAATGCGAGCGCAAATTCCTGCGCATAAGCATTGGCAAACAATCTCGATATAACCTAACGCGGCGTGTTCTTCTGATGTCTATCATAAGTAGTTTGTTATATCAAACGGCCAATAGCAACACTTTACTGGCAGATGATCATAATTGAATGTTTGTGAGTGTGAGAAAATCGCATTGAAAGGCTACTGGAGTGGTCACGTGATCACTCTATTTCCCATATTCTGCTAACTATTGAATGCCTTTTTATGAGCATGCGCTGAAGGTGAAGCTAGACTCGCGAGCAAGCTCGTAAGATATTCGAAGAATTGGCGGAAAAACGTCTAGCCAACTGCTATCTTGTTACCACAAGATATTTTGCTGATGGATTCACTAGCAAACATTCTCCAGCGTCTCATACGCAACATTTTCCACTATTTTACCAAGCAGGACAGGAAATATGACATTTAATTTTACTAATCAACTATAAGTCAGCCGACTCCACCTCATACATTTGCTCAAACATAGCATCCCTCTCGGGTTATGTATCCGGATATAGCATGATCAAACATACAGCAAATACGAAGAAAGATAACTCAATATAGAACACTTAGTAATCTTGAGATTTTGGTCTGAATTTCCACTAGGTGAGTGGTAGGTTCTAGAACATTTTTTTTCAAAATGGGGTTTGCACTTTTACTTGCAAACATTTTGCTTATAAACATCTCTATAGGTAAACATATGTTGATACCCAATTGATTTTGTTTGAAAGTTTGACAATTTTCCGTCACTTTTCTCTAGGCTTCTCATCCAAGAAATGTTGATTTTACAAATGAATATTGTTCGATTACGTAATTTTAGACTTCCTTTAACCTTGGCTACCATAGTTTTCCTATATCGTGATATCTTTAAGCTCCATACGAAATCAGTGACAAAGTCATCAATTTCTTTCAAAGTATAACTAAGCATGTTATCACAGTAACTTTCCGATACAGAGTCAACGATCTACTTTTCCTAATTTCAGGGATGTTTTTCATAGACTATAGATTTTTTCTTGATGTATAATTCTCTGATGCTATTCATGTCATTTGAGTCAAATGTTCAAATATTCAAACGTATAGACCCATTCTAGACAATGAAGCCCTTCCCAAATGAATCTCTCGACTCTACTTACCCCAATCTTAACCGTTTTAGTTTGTCCAATTGTACTTATGGACACAATGGAAGTGATATATAATAATTAAATTTATAAATTTGCCAATTTTAAGAATTGTAAGTGATGACCCAAAGACGTTTTCCCTAAAACTCAAAATACTCTTTGAATCTGATTAGGTTAAGAGAAGGGTTTGAGTGCTAGACCCAATCTAACCGATAGCGAGGTCCATACCCTAATATTTATCATTTTTCTGCTATTGACTACCGGTATATGGTATGAACATCGACACACCGCCATATAGGGTCCAATGGTTAAAAAAAACTTTCCCTCCTGCCGACTTCATTCCTCACACAATTGCTCAAATAATAGCGTAGGCGTTTACTTGGATGTACATGGATGTGTGCCGCTAGTTCAGTTTCTCAAATCCCCGTATCTGATCAGCGAAAAACAGGGGCGGATCCAGCCCTGAATTTGACTGGTGCCAAAACTGAAAATGGCGACCGGGCACCGTAGATGCTCGGCACTAGCGGCGGGGGGTCTTGGGGCCGCTCAAGGCCCCCAGAAGCCCAAGGGTTTTCGATGCTCTGAGATGCATTCTCAGTCATTCCTGGCACTTCAAATTATAAATTTTATTGTCTTACTTTTCAAGAAATTTCATCTTATTTCTGGTACAATATACCGGCAATTAAATGTGTACATTTTTAAAATGTACACATTTAATCGCCGGTATATTATTTTGAGATGTCGGCAGCCATGATGGAGTCAAGTATCGTTGACTTGTTGCGAGATCTTGCAATGGCCTTTCTTTTCTAATTACCATTTGAATGAAATTAGTCTGAACTCTCGTCTTGACCTCACGTGAAAGGCCTAAAATGGCTGTCGGTGTCTTGTCAACAAATGGCCTCGAGGATTCATTGGACTACTGCTCCGTTATAAGTGAGTTTATCGACAAATAGAATTAGTGCCACGCTTTGCTAGATCACATTTATCATCCTAGTGCAGTCAGGTCTGAAGTAGTTTGGGCACTGAGGGAGTAATTTGGGAAGATTGTTTTTTACCATTACAAGATATAGGGGCTTCCCCCGACTCTAATACCAAATAGCATCAATATATAAAATGAGTATTATCGGCCCCGGCAAGACTCAATCGAAATTAGCCAGGTGTATAGCAAGACAATGAGGGATCAGTGACACCCTTTGTAGAGGAGAAGTTTATTTCCTGATATGGTGGTTTAATGGGGTCTATAAGGTTGGTCACTCTAGAAGTGTTAAAATGACTATTGGGACCTGCAATGTATGGTCACTTTAGAGGATGTGGCCACTTTAGAGAGGTGAACAATATAGAGGGTTGCCTTTACCAAAGAGCTTATACGAAAAGATTTGAAACAAAACGTGGGGTTGTCAACAAAGAGGGACATAATTCCCTTACGAAAACGTCACTAGTGGAAAATCACTGGTCCAGTTGCAATTTCACTAGTGAAACGCTATTTCACTAGTGAAACACTAGTTAAAAAGGGCGTAATCGCTTGTTTTTCGCTAGTGGAAAACCACAATTACGGTTGAAAAACCACTACTCCACGAGTGAAATTTCCCTAGTCCAGTAGGGGTTTTTCACTTATGAAATTTAAGGAAATGCACCTCGTTGTTTACACTAGTGAAATGAATTTTCTTTAGCAACCACTAGTGGAAACTCGCAGGTCAGAGGAGTTACGCCGTCAACAACTTATAGGCGGCGTCACCAGTATTCGGATATGAACCACCACAGATACTTTGAGGTAGATAGTGGGGTTTCCCCTACCATGCCTTTATTCCTCAATTCATCCTATACAAAGTAAATATCGTCTAAAAGGTTTTCTAATGGGGAATACATGTAACCTAAAAAACATGCACATAGTAACAGAACTACTCTATTATGAGCTAGCCGATTGATATACATATGAACATATATATATATATATATATATATATATATATATATATATATATATATATATATATATATATATATATATATATATATGTATATATATATATGTATATATATATATATATATATATATATATATATATATATATATATATATATATATATATATATATATATATATATATATACTAGTATATATTTATATATATATATTTGTGTGTGTGTGTGAGAGAGAGAGAGAGAGAGAGAGAGAGAGGTGTTCTGAAAACGGATGGACAGGCTCAGAGTTATAGGCTACTTTCTGCCCGTAACTCCATTAGGGATGTGGTAGGCGAAAATATTATAAACGCCTGAAGTTGGGTCTACACTCATATATACTCACACACACACACACACACACACACACACACACACACACACACACTACTACTACTACAACTACCACTACTACTACGAGGGTTGTATATGTATACTGCCCTGCAATAGCTACTATTTATAGTCTGATGGAATCTTCATTGAATGACATTAGATAAATGATATCCGAGGGCATCTCATTTTCTTATTTCTAATAGTAGTAGTAGTAGTAGTAATAGTAGTAGTAGTAGTAGTAGTAGTAGTAGTAGTAGTAGTAGTAGTAGTAGTAGTAGTAGGGGTAGTGGCAATAGTAAAAGTAGTAGGAAGATGGGATGGATTTTGGTCCATAATTTCATTGAACATGGATTTCTAACGGTGCGTATATAACGCACCATTATACTTTTTAAGGTAATATATATACTCACACAAACACACACACACACACATATATATATATATATATATATATATATATATATATATATATATATATATATATTTATATATATATGTATATATATATATATATATTTATATATATATGTATATATATATATATATATATATATATATATATATATATATATATATATATATATATATATATATATATATATAAGGCCGTCCAAAATAAAAACGTAAAATCTTTTTACTCGTTTTGAGGAAAAGTAGCTGTCAAAAGTTCAAAATCCCTGGTCAAAATGCCCAAATCGCAGGTCAACAATAAAAACCCTCAACAAAAGTATAGATTGTACGGTCATTTTATTCAAATGTTAGTTCAAATTTCATAACTAGCAGTGGAAAATGTTGATGTATCAACAAACTCCACCGCACGCTTCACCAAATTAGAGTGTTGATATATCAACAAAAACCTGATGTAACATCAAGAAATTCAGTGGAAAATGTTGATGTATCAACAATCTCCACCTCAAGCTTTACCAAATAAGAGAATGTTGAAATATCAACAAAAACCTGAGGCAACATCAAGAAATTCAGTGGAAAATGTTGATGTATCAACAAACTCCACCTCAAGCTTTACACAATAAGAGAGTGTTGATATATCAATAAAAACCTGTAGCAACATCAAGAAATTCAGCTGCAAAATGTTGATGTATCAACAAAATCAACTTCAAGTTACACCAAAACAGAGAATATTGATGTATCAACAAAAAACCTGAAGCAACATCAAAAAAGTCAGTGGAAAAATGTTGATATATCAACAAAATGAACTTCAAGCTACACCAAGATAGATAGTGTTGATATATCAAAATATACATAAAGTAACATAAAGAAAGCAAGTGGAAAAATGTTGATGTATCAACATTATCAACTTTAAATATCTCCAAAAAAGAGAGTGCTGATATATCAGCATATGCCTGAAGCAATATTAAGACAGCCAGTTAGGAATTGTTGACGTATCAACAAAATGGCTTCACCAAGATAGAAGGTGTTGATATATCAGCAATAAACCTGAAACAACATCCAGAAAACCAGTGGAAAACTGTTGATGTATCAACAAAATCAACTTCAAACTTCTCAAAAATAGAGAGCGTTCATATATCAACATGAACCTGCAACAAGATTAAGAAAGCCAGTGGAAAATTGTTGATATATCAACAAAATGCACTCTTGTTAATATATCAACAAACCCTTAACAGGAAGTTCTGCTGCTGCTGCTGCTGCTGCTCCAATTTCTCCTGCTACTACTGCCGATGCTACTATTTCTGCAACTGCTGCTGCTGCTATTACTGCTGGTGCTGCAGCTACTACTACTACTACTACTACTACTACTACTACTACTACTACTACTACGTTAGTAGCAGCAGTGGTTGTATTAGGAGAAATAGTAGTAGACAAGGAGGGAGAGAGAGAGAGAGAGAGAGAGAGAGAGAGAGAGAGAGAGAGCAAATGATATCAAAGTCACTCCCGAGTAGTAGTAGTAGTAGTAGTAGTAGTAGTAGTAGTAGTAGTTGCAGTTGTCATAGTAGTAGTAGTAGTAGTAGTAGTAGTAGTAGTAGTAGTAGTAGTAGTAGCTGTGGTAGGATGCATACTGGTAGCATAGTGAGACACACTACTACTACTACTACTTCTACTACTACTACTACTACTACTACTACTACTACTACTACTACTACTACTACTACTACTAGGTTAGTAGCATCAGTGGTTGTAGTAGGATAAGTAGTAGTAGACAAGGAGAGAGAGAGAGAGTCACCCTTCCTTAACACACTATGCCCATTTTCTACTTATGGCTTCTTGGCATTGGTACCTGGCATGTAATTCAAATGTAGGCTGATGAGGCAAGTGGCAGGACGCTCTTAATGTGTGAACCCCAGAAATGCAAATGAGTGTAATTTGATACTGGGTATTATTGTACAGTTTCCTGTCACTGCTCCAGACTCACGCAGGGCTGAGGGGAGCAATACGGATGGGGGAGAGGGAATCTATATATGTTTCAGTTCAAATCTCACAGGGTTTATCTACCCCTTCAACAATAAAAGGTGTAATATGGTTTGATATGGGTTTTTTTCACTTGATATGGGTTTTTTTCACTTGATATGTTTTTTTTCACTCTATATCATTTTTACCACATGGCCACAATAATGGGAATATAGGGCAAGCATGTGATTATATATATATATATATATATATATATATATATATATATATATATATATATATATATATATATATATATGTATATATATATATATATATATATATATATATATATATATATATATATATATATATATATGCAGAGAGAGAGATTGAGAGAGAGAGATGAAAAACTCCCCTTGTCTTTCCACTCATGCGTAGGAGATGTCATTGTGAATCAACAGTTTACCTATCACTTTTTAAGGTTTAATGATTTTCAAACTGCAGAGCAGACCGTTTCCGCTTAGAAGTCGTGTGTATGTTTCACACCACTTATTATTGTATGCATCCCGCTCACTTCACATGGATGATCATTTGCACAAAAGGTAATGAGGCAACGTTTTGATGTCACACATTGTTGAATATTCTGTTTGAAAATCCCACCTATTGTCTCTGATATCAGCCACTATCCAAAGCTTGGAACAAAGTATGTAGTAGAATTTCAACACCGTTGTTTTTGTTATCAGAATCAGCAACGACTAATCTGAGAATATGACCTACCACAACTTATCAAAAGATTGTCTTCATCTAATAAATTGCTACACCAAGAAACTTTACTATTATTTATTGCAAATTAACATTGGTTTTGTATAAAACTGTTTATCTCTTAGGGTGTGTATTCCTTCAAAAGGACTTTATGGGAGTGGATACATATCTCGACCACTACTAAACCATTGGATATGTACTTTATATTGAACCCAGCCAGGCGTGTGCGCAGACATACATTATGACAACCATGAGAATGGATACATTTCTCTCAAGTCCGTAGTGTGGATAGGAGCCCTGTTTGAAGGAAAAATATGCATATTCTTTTATTTTCCCCCCAAACTCTTACATCCTGAAGGTACTTTTGTGATGCTTAATGTATTCCTCATCAGAAAACCTTCCAGGTTTAGAAAGTTAAAAAAAGAGCAGGGTAGAGGGAAAATTGAGTCAAAGAAATTACCCTCATAAGCTACCACGTTCTCATGTGGAGCGTACACATGGTCTAACATGCATGGACATATACTGATAAACGAGAAGTATCTTGATGAAAACATATAATGCACTGAGTTGTGATGAGCTGCTGAGGTTGTCTCTATCCTTGCAATTTTAATAAGGACGTCAAATAAAACAAAGGGTATACGTAGTTACTGGCGTGTGACGAGCTACCCGTGATGCCTCTATCCATACAATGTTAATAAGGACTTCAAATGAAACGAAGGATAGTTACTGAGGTGTGCCAAGCTACCAGGGGTGTCTCTATCCATGCCATGGCAATGAGATCAAAGGCACTGTACATAACATAGAGGCTCACATACGATGAATGCAGCCTACCCTTACAAATAACCTTTTTAAGTTAACACGCTCACTGACTAACTGCGCACAGCCCTATACAGACAGAAAACCCTGAGGGGAGGGGGGTAGCAAAAGGGAAAGATGTTTAACATATATAATGTCATAACATGCGTATCCCATGACTACCATAATTGATCACAGTAAACAGCAGTGCCTTCTATATCTGAAGAGCTAATCGTTATTTTCATATGGACTTAATTAAATCCTGGTGTGATGCAAATATTGTGATGTCAATTGTTGAAATTTCTAAATTACTCTATTTCCACTGGGTAGATTTAATGAAAATGATACCTTTCCTAAGTACCCCACTGCATGTATCCGAATAAAACACATTTGGCTCAATGTGTCATATAATAGTAACTTAGCACATAAATGGCCATAGACCCATATGTTCCAATGGTTAAAGGGTCATCATGCAAAAACTCATATGTTTCCTAACCTTTTATATAAGGTAACCTGATTCAATAGGATTAACAATGCTGCCAAATCAATATCTAATTGATTGGCCAGATGGCTTGATTGTATTGTATTGTATGTTTATTTGCTCTAACAAATGGTTACAAAATCACACGTATACAACTTATACGCATTCAAAAGAACAGAACGCGTTAGAAGTAAAATAATATAAAAATAATAACATGCACTAGCTATATCAAGTAGGATCACGCCTGTGTTATTGGAACTACCCAAGGGTAATAGATTTTTTCCCAACATGTAATAGCACAAATGTTCAATGTGGTGAGCTTCCGAGTATATGACCATAGTGAAATGGATATATGGGCCCACCTTAAAATATTCTATGTGTTAATTAAGCTTTAGTGTTAATTGGGTAGGCATATGTTTTGTAACCCTAAATCCAAGACAGATGTATCATGATAGTGTTAAAGTTAATACATAGTTAAAGATAACGAGCATCAGTTATTAGAGTTAGTATCATGGTTATTCCTGTACTACATTTTCTTAGCATATCCTGTACAATGCGTATATATACTACATAATGTAAATATGTACACTCACTGTATCTGGCAAACATGTATGTTTAACTAATATGTTTATAAGATGCAAGACTAAGGCCCTTCTTCTTCGCAATGCAAGGATATGAAATACAATTTACTTGATTCAAAGTGATCTTTTGCCTAGGAATGCGATAATGAGATAACACCAATTATTTGATATAATATGGTGACCTTGCAGGGTGGTCAAGGCATTGCCACTGACTGTCCGCTGTCTCTTACTACTGCCCTGATTCAATTTCACGGTTAGGGCATGTGAGATAGATGCCAGTGACGTGTGGTTAGACTGTGTTTTCGCCAGTACTCTTATTTCATGCACCAGCTAAAAAAGCTTGTCATGAATAAGCCTGCATATGGCAAAAAGGTGACAATATAGTATAGTATAGTATTTATTGACTATATCGTTGACATAAAAGACAATAATTTAAATAATTTCAAACATAAGACATGGCATAGCTGAGAAAAGCTGCCTAGTGAGGTGGGGCATAAGGGATGATAGGTTAGTAGCAACTGTCAGTGGGAAGCAGAAGATGTTGATATATCAGCATAAACCTGAAACAACATTAGGAAAGCCAGTGGAAAATTGTTGATGTATCAACAAAATGCACTCCTGTTAATATATCAACAAACCCTTAACAGGAAATTCTGCTGCTGCTACAATTTCTCCTGCTACAACAGCTGATGCTACTACTTCTGCAACTGCTGCTGCTGCTACTACTGCTGGTGCTCCAGCTACTACTACTACTACTACTACTACTACTACTACTATTACTACTATGTTAGTAGCAGCAGTGGTTGTATTAGGAGAAATAGTAGTAGACAAGGAGAGAGAGAGAGAGAGAGAGAGAGAGAGAGAGAGAGAGAGAGAGAGAGAGAGCAAATGATATCAAAGTCACTCCCGACTAGTAGTAGTAGAAGTAGTAGCAGTAGTAGTTGCAGCTGTCATATTAGTAGTAGTAGTAGTAGTAGTAGTAGTAGTAGTAGTAGTAGTAGTAGTGGTAGGATGCATACTGGTAGCATAGTGAGACACACTACTACTACTACTAATACTACTACTACTAGGTTAGTAGCATCAGTGGTTGTAGTAGGATAAATAGTAGTAGATAAGGAGAGAGAGAGAGAGAGTCACCCTTCCTTAACCCACTATGCCCATTTTCTACTTATGGCTCAACTTCTTGGTATTGTTACCTGGCATGTAATTCAAATGTAGGCTGATGAGGGAAGTGGCAGGACGCTCCTAATGTGTGAACCCCAGAAATGCAAATGAGTGTAATTTGATACTGGGTATTATTGTACAGTTTTCTGTCACTGCTCCAAACTCACGCAGGGCTGAGGGGAGCAATAAGGATGGGGGAGAGGGAATCTATATATGTTTCAGTTCAAATCTCACAGGGTTTATCTACCCCTTCAAGTATTCTGGTAGCTCTGATTCACAATAGACATCACACAGCAATTGACCTGGATATGATCACAACTGCTCCCCTAACCTGCTTGTCCATAAGATGAAATATGAATTTAAATTACTACTACTACTACTACTACTACTACTACTACTACTACTGCTTCTACTACTACTACTACTACTACTACTACTACTACTACTACTACTACTACTACTACTACTACTACTACTACTTGCCAATAACCTGGTGTTAGGCCTTCATTTTCCCCTTGGCAATCACTCAGTAAGTCAGTGGCTGTATTCATCCCAGAGATGACCTCATGCAGTGCATCTTGCCTTGTCAGAGCACATGGCTTCCTATTCGGCAGGACACATGTTGGCCCAGCACTAGTTACATAATAGAATGCCTAGTGTCAGCATCAGGCACTCTTCAAGTAATGGTCTATGAGAGTGATTCTTGACAGAGAAGCTATTGAACTTAAGTTCTTCTTTGATTTCATTCAAAATACAACATCGAGGGGCTATATTAAGTATCCCCTCTACATTACACTACTATACTACTACTACTACTACTACTACTACTACTACTACTACTACTACTACTACTACTACTACTACATCATAATACTTACTTGTATCAGTCTCCTCAAGTAGAGATGGCTTAATTTTCCCCAATTTAGATACTTCTCCACATCACTTTCATACAGCTGTCATGATAAATTTGATGTGTGGTTCCATATATTTATTCCTCCAAATCTAAGTGTTTGTACCCCAGAAATGAAAATGTGTGTAATTTGATACTGGGTATCATTTTACAGTTTCCTGCTACTGCTCCCTAGTAGTTGTAGTAGTAGTAGTAGTAGTAGTAGTAGTAGTAGTAGTAGTAGTGGTTGTGGTAGAAGACGTAGTAGTAGTTATCATAGTAGTAGTAGTGCCTTCTTCTGTACACAGACAACTTGCCTCCACAGGGTTTAAACCTACCACTCCTAAGTGACATGGCAGGTAATTGAATCTCATTAACATCTGGGTCATGCAGGTCACAGCTAAGAACTGGACACACATGTAGCACCTTTCAAAGCAGCAGGGCTTTTACTAGCCTAGCTACAAGGCATTACTGTGTTTTTACTTCATCATTTACAAATGTATGCCTGAACCTATACTGTATAAGGATCTGTGGCCTACAGTTGGCCCTTTGGTTCACACAATTCCCACATGAGGGGGTTAAAACCAGTTGTCATGGTAGTACCAACTACCCAGCTAGTATACCACAGTGCCATCTGTCCACAAGGTATGACATTTAAATATGGCCTGGGAGGCAGGCTAGGTTTTGTGCTGTGTATATTAGTCAACATTCAATCATCCAATCATTCACCACTACTACTACTACTACTACTACTACTACTACTACTACTACTACTACTACTACTCTTACTCTTAACTTACTGTTGCTGCTGTTGCTACTGCTCGGTCTACTACTACTTCAACTACAATTACTACCACTACTACTACTACTACTACTACTACTACTACTACTACTACTACTACTACTACTACTACTCCAGTGCCTGCCCCGATTGCCACTGACTAAAAGCTGTCTCTCAACAATATCTGGGTTTAAATCCTGGCAAGGGCAGGTGAGAAAGTAACCAAGACCTTGCTTTTCTCCACCAGTTACAACTGCATAGTCATGCCTTAGTCACAATATTGCAGAAAAAAGTTATGGAAAATCCTAATTCTAGCTACTACTGCTACTACTGCTACTACTACTACTACTACTACTACTACTACTACTATCGGATAAAACTGGCTAGTCACAACTTATTCGCAATATGACAGAAAGGGTGACGAAAAAGAATCTATCTATCACTCTATACATACAAATGCATACAAACATACATACACACACACACACACATATATATATATATATATATATATATATATATATATATATATATATATATATATATATATATATATATGTGTGTGTGTGTCTGTATA
>CAWWDR010000626.1:0-11246 GCA_963942565.1 Maea johnstoni | reverse complement strand
AGGAATTGCAAATTTTTGTCCTGGATTTTAGAAAGTAGAAGCAGATTAATTCCGGTGCGAGCACCGCAACGGCGACAATATGCAACAGCATGTTGTCCATGATAGGGGGTCTGGGGGCATGTCCCCCCAGAAAAATTTGAAAATTAGGTGCTCTGAGGTGCATTTTTGACACTTTCAAGTGAGATAGAACATAGAAAAGTTGTAAAAAAGCTTATTTTTTAAGGGGCCATTACTCTCTTTGCAGGGTCAGTATGCAACAGCATGCCTTTCATAGTAGGTGGGTCTGGGGGCATGCTCCCCCAGAAAATTTTGAAAATTAGGTGCTCTGAGGTGCATTTTAGGACACTTTCAAGTGAAAGAGAACAAAGAAAAGTTGTAAAAAAGCTGATTTTTAAGGGGCCAATATTCTCTTTGCAGGGTCAAGTTAATGCTTCCCTAAATATATATATGCCCAAAAGTTTTGAAAAAATTAGGTCCAATTTGTTTGCAGTTATTCATTTTCAAAAGCCAGAGGGCATATATGCTCTGAGATGTATTATCAGGGCAATCCTGCAAGCAAATTGGTAATTTAGAATTAGATCACTAGTTTATCTAATGACAAATTTCATTTTTAAAATGTGTCATTGAAGAAAACTACTGAGGATCACTGCAGGCAGCCAATTTGCTTTAGTATATTAAAAGTGTTTAAAGGGTATAAAACGGCGACTTTCAACTCTGAGATTGAACTCCCCATGGGACATAGTACACCTGTAAAGCTGGTATTCCCGTATTGTTACATAATGATCCTACAGTACTATTTTTATCTGTAATATCATGTTTCTTTTGATTATATTTGTTGATTATATTTGTAATTTCCAACTACTAGTAATCAAAGTATGCTTTTGTAACTATGAAGTCGAAGTTACAGTCCATAAACATACATACACACGAGAAGCTGATGCCTTTGAAATTATCTTTGAAATAAAAAAAATTCAATTGTTGTCACTGCCATATTCAGTCTGTCTGACTCGAGTTGGAAACCGCTTTTTCCATTTTTTTGTGACTAAATGCTCGAGTGTTTGTATTATTGGCAATGGGCAAATTTTACAATAAGACCTGGAAGGATTAGGTACATCCCTGGGATGAAATGTTTTCGGCCAATCAGGTCCCTTGTCACCCTGAAATTCCTGCTATTGATAATATCTTTCATATTTTTTTTGTTGCCAGAAATTAAGGGGGGGGGGGGGCAGGCCCCATGGTTTTTTAACAAGGGGGGGGGGGGGGGGGGGTGGGGGGGGGGGGGGGGGGGGGGTGGGGTGGGCCCATGCCCTCGCCCCCCCCCCTGGATCCGCCTATGTGTTGGCCTGGCTTGGGACATACATCTGGACAATGATACGAGCACTGAGACCAAAGATGGCGAATATATTTTGAGAAATGGGTCCTCGTCAAGATGATACCGTTTCTCGCTTGTGGGGAAAAGGGATGCGTCTGCGATACTATCATCGCCCAGTTTCGACTCGACGCACGGGTGGGGAGAGATATCTCCTATCAGTGACAATCATTTTTCTTTTTCTTAAAGGGTTGTGATCTAAGATATGAAAGTGGGTATTCTTTATTAACATGATATAATATGACGCTGGCATGGCCAGGAAGCGAGCGAAGCTTTGGATGATCATTTTCTTTTTACTTCTGACCAAAATACAGCATTGATTGACCGTAAATTAATGGCATACAAAACATTACGATTTTAAACTGTCATAAAATTTATATTTCGCAACTGATTTTGACGAGAATTCGATGGCCAGTAGAATGAATTCTGGCGGCTCTATCGATCTAAACCGCATTAAAATTGACCCACGGGACAGGCGAGAAATTCAGTTTTAACTTGGATATGGTAGCGGCCACGGCGTGGTATGACCAGGAAGCGATCCGAGAATTGAGTCACGGACGGGCGAGAAATTCAGTTTTAACATGGATATACATGTAGTAGCGGCCACTTTCATTCATATTTCGCAACTGATTTTGACGAGAATTCAATGGCCAGTACAATGAATTCTGGCGGTTCTATCGATCTAAACCGCAATGGTCAGTAGAATGAATTCAGGTGGTTCTAAACTGCATTATAATTGAATTGCATTCATATTTCGCAACTGATTTTGACGAGAATTCAGTGGCCAGTACAATGAATTCTGGCGGTTCTATCGATCTAAACCGCAATGGTCAGTAGAGCATTAGAAATGAAAACACAAACTCGGTAATGCGGCTCAAAACATTTAATTGGTAACAAAGTATCAATTTATTGCAACATTGTATCGGTAAAGCAAAACAGTAAAGTTAACGTAGAAAGTATCTATATGTACACCTACTCTGACCCTGAGCTAGCGGCCAAAGTAGAGGGGCTTCCCCGACCTAGCACTGGATACAAAGTATCTAAAAAGGGTATGGCTGGCCCTTGCCGAGTGATGAGTTCACGTACGGCCGGCACCCCCCTCCCCCCCCCCCCCCCCCCGCGCCCCCCCCCCCCCATCTCCTTGGCTGGATCTGTAAAGAAAGAAAACGCAAGGGCAGGGCGGATGGGAAACGCTGAGAGAAACCGGGGCGCCGAGCCAGTGTTCCACCCGCGAGAGATAATTGGGGTACTTGACTGTTGAGTGCCAAGCACAGATTGCGGAGCGTGGCGGGCAGTACTGATTGCCGCCACACAGCACGCGACGTCGGGCCAATGATTGGTTGTGCTCGGAGCTAGGCCCGCCCCGCCGCGTGCACCGCACCATCACTGAGGGACCTGGCCAATGCGAAAGGTCCCCCCCCGAGTGACTGGCAGAACGTAAGTGGTGTCGTGTGTCGCATTCCCAATGCCCCGGAATGACTAGCCATTACGTACACATTAGAAATGAAAACACAAACTCGGTAATGCGGCTCAAAACATTTAATTGGTAACAAAGTATCAATTTATTGCAACATTGTATCGGTGAAGCAAAACAGTAAAGTTAACGTAGAAAGTATCTATTATGTACACCTACTCTGACCCTGAGCTAGCGGCCAAAGTAGAGGGGCTTCCCCGACCTAGCACTGGATACAAAGTATCTAAAAAGGGTACGGCTGGCCCCTGCCGAGTGATGAGTTCACGTACGGCCAAAGCGTTACGAAGCCCATTAGTTAAGGTTTGAGGTGGCAAGAGTGCGGGCAACCCTGTTGCGCGCATCTAAGTCGGAGTAGTAGAGGTTAACGGCATCGCTGCGCCAGCCCCCGTGCAATTGTATGTCGGACCTAGCACAGCCCCCCCCGAACGCCAGCCCCCCCGTCGTAGAGAGTGGAAAGAATAGTCAGCCCCCCCCTCTCCCCCAGGCTCCAAAGGAGGGAACGAAGCCACTTGCGGGCGAGGGCCATGGTGAAACCCCCCACCTCCCCAGGCTTGGAACGGGACCCAGAGGAGAATGCGAAAAAAGGGGCGGTGGGTGTGCCGAGAGGGTGACCCGAGCGCAGCTTGTGAAGGGCTGCCACCGGGCATGAGGGGGAGCCCGGTCTGGGCAAGAGGGGGACCCAGGTGACCCCCTGAAGCGATTGTACGGTTTTGGACCATTTTAAATTTATATGGTACCCACCCCCTGCGATCCGAAGGTCGCCAAGTGTAGGCATCCGGGTGGGGTCAAACCGGGAAAGTACCTGGGGTACCAAGGAAGAGAGTCTTGCCATGGTGTAGAAACACACTGTGAGAAGTGCTGCAAAGACCTCTCCCTTATGGCCTAGTGAAACCGCCACCCTGGCCAGCTTGTCAAGTAGGGCCAGGGGCAACGGTGGAGCGCGCGACTCAGGGCGTCTGAGGGTAAGGGGCAGGGCCCGCCGCCAGCGAGCCAGTAGGTCGGAATCAAACGCAGAAGTGTCTGCCCTGAGTTCGCAGTGGAGGCGCCGGACGGAGGAAAGCGCGTTGGTGACTGATTTCGCTGCTGTGTAGGAACGCAGCAAAAACTCAGCAAAACAGAGTAGTGCCTGTGGGGTCGCAGGCACATCTCTGAAAGAAAAATAGAGAGCAAAAGCCACGTAGAGAAGTGCATGTGACTGATGGTTGCTCCTGGTGCCCGGTCTGTAGGCCTGCTTAGTTCTCTGCTTAGCTGCTCTCTGCAGGCCGCGGCGGTCTGAAAAAGATAGAAATTACGGGTCAAAAGTGAGTCGGAAAATAGCTGTGGGGACGACGACTCGCTGGGCCCCCCTTAAGATAACATCTTCCCTAACTAAAGTGCGGTACTTCTCCCCTAAGTGCATGCGGGATAACGCATCCGCACGTCCCATGTCCCTGCCAGGGCAATGCTGTGCCCCTAGTTCAATGTCATTGCTGGCTGTTACATAGAAAAGTTCCCTGATGCACGCCTGTACAAAAGGGTCCCTGGACCGCCCTGTCTGTATAGCCAGGCAAGCGTTGGTGTTATCGCACAGCACCAAGACTCGCCTGCCCGCCCACTGTTCTTGCCACACCTTGGTGGCCACCACAACGTTTAATAGTTCCAGATGTGCGATAGGGTGTTGGGCTTGCAGGACCACTTTTGGGAAAACCTCCGCGTAATATTGTTCTCCCATGGTGGCCCCGCACCCCGTGAGACAGGCGTCCAGTTCCAGGCGGTCTTGGTAAGGAACGGACTCCTTATCCAGTACGCGTACTCCGTTGTACGCTGGAATTAGACGTTGGAAGAACGCCAGGTCGCTCTGAAACCCGAGCGAAAGGGTGTCTCCCCCCCATGTCCGGCATGTCACGCATGTTGGTGAGCATCCTGTTCGTGAACACCCGGACCGGGGGTGAGACGCTGGCGACGAACTGTAGGAGCCCCAAAAGGCTCTGTACCTGTTTGCGGGTGGCCCTGGTGCGGGTCCCCCAGTCCCTCAGGGTATCCATAATCTCCCCTAGCTTGGGGCCAGGGATGGACATCTTCATGTCGATGGTGTCGTATAGTATCCCTAGCCACACCATGCGTTGGGAGGGGAGGCAGACTTTATGTTTCGCCTCTGCCACCCCCAACGCCTCCATGATGTCCTGTAGCGTGGTCAGCGCTGTGGTGGCCCGTGATTCGGAGGGTTCGGTCCCCCCGAAGTCGTCCAGGTAGGCCCTGGAGATGAAACCCCTGCGCCCGTGCACATAACATATGGCCTGCGATGTCCTCTGCATGAACATCGCAGACGAGCGTAGTCCGAATGGGGGGCAGATATCCATGTAACACCGTCCCCCATTCATAAATCCTAGCAGTGTCCAGTCCCAGGGGTCTACCCGCAACTGGCGATAGCCCCTGGCGAGGTCAGTTTTATACAGCCAGGCCCCGGGGCCTAGCTGCAGTATCCTATTCGCCATGTAGTCAGCTGTGGGTAAGGTCACCTCTATGGGACCGTCGAGATAGTAGTCTGTGTCAACGCCGTCGTTGACCGCCGCGCCTTTTGGCCAGGAGAGGTCCATTATGACCCTCCTGAATCGCGAATCCTGTTTCGGCTTGGTCATAAGCGGCGAAATGTGAAACGGGCTGGTGGATGGGCCCTCAAACGGTCCCGCTAAGGCACGGTTTGCCCGCTCCACCGTTATGTAGTGGTCGATATCGGCTGGAAAGTTCGTTGCCGACGGGTGATTCTCTAGTGTGGACTGCAATGGGGTAATGCGGTCGTGATTTATGGGCCATCCGAATTCGAGGTAATCCACAATGTGGCTGTCAGAGTAATCCTCCAAGAAGACCCGCCATGTTTTGACCTTGAGGCCGCTAGGTATGCATTTCCTAGCTGCCTGAAAATTGTATCTGCCCGTAGCAATGACCCCATTAAAAATGTCTCTGAGTGTTACATTGAAACACTCCGTTGCTCTGTTTTCCTCCATGTGACGGTCACCTCTGCCTGGGAGGCCCCGGTGCATATGCACTCCGGTGCCCTGGATAATGTCAACTGGTGCAGAGTGTCCCGGTTGTGGGCCTGTGATCCCCACCTCCCTCTCAATGTCAGTGTTTTTGGGTCGAGGGAGCATTACATCTCCCTCGGTTTCACGTTTTTTGCATCGTTTATTTTCCTGAAACAACTGCTCTCCGCATGTCTGCACAGCAGTGCTTTGGTGCGATGGCAATAAGAGCATGCATGTGTCAGTGGAGAGTGGTCCTTGTCGTGCTCGCAGGTGCCCTTTTGATAAGCAGGGCATGGTTTCATGTCGGCTGGGGCACTCTGTGGAGCGGGCCGCTGGGATTGGTTTTCCTTGGCCTCGCTCTTCGCCGGAATGACTGTCCTGGCGTATTGGAAGCGGAGGTCACGGATAGTCTCTTTGTCCGTCCAATCCAAGCCCCCTTTCTCCATCTCCAATCCCGTCATCTCATAGAAAGAACGGCCACTTGCCCAGCTCAAATCCATAGTGTCCCTCATCATTTGTTTAAGAATCTGTGTCATAAAGCGGTAATCCAATTTGCACTTTGGTGAATCAAGCATGTCGAGGAACCCGAACACGAATTCCTCGATTCGTAGTTCGCTAAATGTCAGTGGTTTCCTTTTTCCCCCCACTGCCCTGCGTACGTACCAGTGGGGCCAGTCGATTCGGCGTTCCACCCTGTCTGCGGCTGTCATCTCGGCCTCTGATTTCTTACCATGATAGCGGTTGTTTCTGCTGAAGCCGAATTCCTCGTCGTCCGAATCATCCATTTGCAATCGGGCCAGCCTGTTCGCAGCTTGCCTCATGAGCCTCGTATCCTCTCGCAGTGTCTGGGGGGAAGCGGACGTTGCTTCGCCTTCATGTGTATCTTCCGGAGTTTGTGGTGTACTCGCCCTATCCGTGGGCTTATTCGTCTGACGTTCATCTTCGATAATCAAAACACGATTGTCAATGCTGGACGTTTGTTGTTCGATGCCGTTAACCTTCCCCTGTATATCCATTAATAGGGTCAGGATGTTGGCCGACGAGTCGGCCGGTTACTCCGCTTCATGTTCGCGTTGTTTGCACTGCTTCCCTGTGGGTGGTTCGTGCGAGACTCCGCATTTCTTGCAGTAGTATACGCGAGGCATTGTGGCTGGATTTTAAACGCTGAGAGAAACCGGGGCGCCGAGCCAGTGTTCCACCGGCGAGAGATAATTGGGGTACTTGACTGTCGAGTGCCAAGCACAGATTGTGGAGCGTGGCGGGCAGTACTGATTGCCGCCACACAGCACGCGACGTCGGGCCAATGATTGGTTGTGCTCGGAGCTAGGCCCGCCCCGCCGCGTGCACCGCACCACCACTGAGGGACCTGGCCAATGCGAAAGGTCCCCCCCCGAGAGACTGGCAGAACGTAAGTGGTGTCGTGTGTCGCATTCCCAATGCCCCGGAATGACTAGCCATTCCGTACAAATGAATTCAGGCGGTTCTAAACTGCATTCGAATTGAGCCACGGACGGGCGAGAAATTAAGTTTTAACGTGGATATACATGTAGAAGCGGCCACTTTCATTCACGCACGTGCATTCATGCATGTCATCCAATGGGATGAAATGTAAGTGTTTGGTATTGTTGTACTGCACATTACGTCATTGTAGACCAATGAAATCGGTCGTTACTTAACCTACTAAAGAAATCCCCCAGAACGGAAGTCGTCCGCACGTTGAGTGATATTGTTGTCCCGCACGTTGAGTGATATTGTTGTCCCGCACGTGGGACAGTGACAACTTTCTGGGTCCGTGTATGTATTTCTTATAGTGATAGTGACGTCATATACACTCATATGCACACACGCTCAATTGACGGATTGCGAGGCTTCGCGAAAGGCCTACGGCCTTTCGAGCTTCGCTCGCTATTAAATATGCGTACTTACATATTTTATGTCCTATGGGCGATTGTAATTAAAGATTAAATTAGAAATAAAATAAAAGTGCAAGTTAACCGTTTCGTTTAAATAGTTTTTATTGAAAGTACAGGTACGCCTGTTTGAATAACTTGAATGGACAAAATAAAGATAAAGTGTTAGTTAAAGTCATGTTAAAATCAAATCAAGTAAAAATAACAAAAGGGATAGGATGGCTGGCCGGTATAGGACATGCATCTGCGCAATGATACGAGCCTTGACGATGGTAAGAGCGTTAGCCCACATACCGAGTCGAGCTACTGAGCTGACTCGTACCCACCATCGTATCACTGAAGGGGCACCGCGCCCTGCAGATTAAGTATGTCCCCGCCTTAGACCACTCGGCCAACCCCCTACCCTACCTGCCCGAGCGATAAATATGGGTGGTCAATATTGGAGATGAGAACTCAGAACTAAGCTTCCGGGTAAATGTGTCATGCAGAGCCCCTATCGACAGTCTAGATGGCTCTTATTCAATGTCATTTTGATTATGCTTGCAGTGCCTGGTATGGTGGTCTCAAGTTGAAATTAAAGCAACGACTACAGATCTGTCAAAATAAAATGATTAGATATGTTTTGGGACTACATCCGAGATCTCATATCGGTTACAATGAATTCAAGATAGTCAATTGGCTGCCTGTAGAGAAAAGGGTCCAGCAATTAAATGTGAACCACATGTTCAAAATTTTTAATAACACTGCTCCATCTTATCTTTCTGAACAGTTTGAGCGTGTTCAACATCACTATCGAACAAGAGGGAGCAGCCATAATTTTATTGTTCCTGGGGTAAACTCAGCTGGGAGGTCTTCTTTCTCATTTGTCGGTGCCAAAAACTGGAACAATTTGCCTGGCCATATCAAACAATGCATAACAAAAGAGAATTTTAAACTAGAAGTAAAGAAATATTTTATGGAGTGTGTTGCAAATGAGGAAGAAGCCATATATTTATATTAAACTGTGATATAGTAAGCCACTGTTGCCAAATAGACATTGCTGTGATATGTGTCAGTCTTGCCTGTGATATATCATGCCCGGACCACTTTGGAAATAAGTGCAGGACACTTAAAGTGCTATCCGAGGTATATTTATGCCATGTATAACCTCTGACACTGTATTTATATTATTTTACCTTGTATTGTACATGTACATTTTTATACCTAAATAAAATCAATCAATCAATAACAAGTGACCTGCAGTTTAGGCAACGATGGTGTCACATATAGAGTAGGTGTGGGGTAAATACCACTGGTATGCCCATGTTATCATCGGAAACTGACCCCTCAGTCAGTATAAAAGAAATCTATTTATTGATGAGAAATTGTTTTTGGTTCCTGGTTTGAAAATGTACTAAGATAAACGGTTGGAGTATGTTATCAAAAAATCAAAAACGTTTTGACCGCGGATTCAGGGGATAAAAATGTTAATTAAACAAAATGGGTAAAGAAGCTGACCGGCGTAGGCCATACTACTGTCACACTGTCTGTAGGACAGAGTCAGAGAGGGAATACCTCAGACATTCACTCAACTAATTGTAGAACAGAAACGCGCTTACGATTCTGTCGCCCCATATTTGGGCTCGGCGCACGGTTGTGGCGATTACATGTAGAGTTGTGGGTCTGACTCTGTGACTCTGAGCCGGGTGAACCCGCGGATCAGGCGGGACCCGAACCATCTTACTCCATTGCCGCTCCAGTGTTAGGACGCCTCGCCCTTCAGTGTACGACCCCGCCTTAAACCGCTCGGCCAACATCCCACCCTATCTATATCTAAAAAAAAGTGCTTCTAGTATGCGACGTGATTTCATACCTTCACTTCCGGGTAATGTGTCATGAGGCGCCTCTATCGGCCGTTTAGGTAACTTATTTGACCGCGGAATAAATAGACATTCTAACACTCACTATGGAGGACATTTGTTGGACAGTTTCAAAGTTCATCAGATGTTTACTCTTAATGACACCAGTAGTATGAATCCTGCGGTTAAAGGATATAGAGGCAGATGGATGGTGTTGGGTACCCATGTTAAATTACTCATATATCTATAGTTTACTTGGTTCCAGACACAATCTCTCTCTCTCTCTCTCTCTCTCTCTCTCTCTCTCTCTCTCTCTCTCTCTCTCTCTCTCTCTCTAGGGTTACAGTCAAGTATAATCTGAGTCTCCGCCCTCGGTTATTGACTGTTTCCTTTCAATAATGATCGCTTTTCTTTTTCTTGAATGGGTTTCTTAAATATAAAAGTAGCATTCTTTTTAAATGATATATTTAATATGTGTACTTCTATATTGTATGTCCTACGAGCGATTGTTATCAAAAATAAAATCAGAAATAAACGTGCTAGTCAGCCGTTTCGTTTCTTTATTCATTCAACAATTTGAATGGACAAAATAGAAATGAAGTGTTAGTTGATAAAAGGATAGGTTTTTTCTTCTTTATGAATAATGTAACCTAGAATATCCTTACGTTATGATAAAATCAAACCAAGTTCAAATAACAAAGTGGGAGCGGTTGACCTTGCTTGACACATACATCTGGACGGTGATACGAGCACTGAGACCAAACATGGCGAATATATTTGAGAAATAGGTCTTCGTCAAGATGATACCGTTTCTCGCTTGTGGGAAAAGGGGATGCGTCTGCGATACTATCGTCGCCCAGTTTGGGCTCGACGCACGGGTGGGGAGAGATATTTCCTATCAGTGCCAATCATTTTTATTTTTCTTAAAGGGTTGTTATCTAAGATATGAAAGTGGTATTCTTTGTTAACTTGATATGTTAGATATGCGTACTTACATAGTTTACGTCCTATGGGCGATTGTAATTAAAGATTAAATTAGAAATGAAATAAAAGTGCAAGTTAACCGTTTCGTTGCAATAGTTTTTATTGAAAGTACAGGTAAGCCTGTTTTAATAACTTGAATGGACAAAATAAAGATAAAGTGTTAGTTAATATTAGAAGTTTTTTCTTTTATATGAATAATGTAACCTAAAATATCTTATCGTCAAGTTCAAATCAAATCAAGTACAAATAACAAAATGGATAGGACGGCTATCCGGTATAGGACATGCATCTGCGCAATGATACGAGTTGTGACGATGGTAAGAGCGTTAGCCCACATACCGTGTCGAGCTACTGAGCTGACTCGTACCCACCATCGTATCACTGTAGAGGGCCCCACGCCCTGCAGTGAATGTCCCCGCCTTAGACCACTCGGCCAACCCCCTACCCTACCTGGACGAGCAATAAATATGGGTGGTCAATATTGGAGATGAGAACTCAGAACTAAGCGTCCGGGTAAATGTGTCATGCAGAGCCCCTATCGGCAGTCTAGATAACTAATAACAAGTGACCTGCAGTTTAGCGTCACATATAGAGTAGGTGTGTAGTAAATACCACTGGTATGCCCATGTTATCATCGGAAACTGACCGCTTTCTGACAACCACCTTACT
>CAWWDR010000624.1:0-45491 GCA_963942565.1 Maea johnstoni | reverse complement strand
ATATATATATATATATATATATATATATATATATATATATATATATATATATATATATATATATATATATATATATATATATATATATATATATATATATATATATATATATATATATATATATATATATATATATATATATATATATATATATATATATATATATATATATATATATATATATATATATATATATATGTGTATAAATAAATATATATATATATATATATATATATATATATATATATATATATATATATTTATTTATACACATATATATATATATATATATATATATATATATATATATATATATATATATATATATATATATATATATATATATATATATATATATATATATATATATATATATATACATATATATATATATATATATATATATATATATATATATATATATATATATACATATATATATATATATATATATATATATATATATATATATATATTTTTTTTTTGAGGTGCTTATGCGAAGTGCTCAAAGCTATTACTTGTCCTGATAGCCAGGTGGTCTAGAGTTTGCACAAAACCTCCCACCACTTCAGGATTTCAAAATTCATCTCAGAACTGGTTAACTATTGAAAAACTAGTGAGTAGAAAATGTAAACGAAATTCCTAATCCGAATTTCAGATATACAGGTAGAAGATATAGACATATGAGGTACTTTTGATCAATAATCTGTGAAATAATATATTCCTCAGTAAAAACATACCTGTACAGTTGTCGACCAGTGACCATGTTCTATTTGCCAGGCATGATGTAACATAATTAGAGCTATTGCCTGCTTCATATCCGTTCACACAAGAAACAGTGATGTTGTCTTTAAATTGTCCATGAAGAGGTATCGTCTCATTACCATTGAATATGGTAGTGTTTGTGCACTGCACAGCTGAAGGAACAATACATGCGTGCAGAATTTACAAATACCCATTGAAGCAAAGAAATCATCAGTTTGTAAAATAAAGGAACTAGAGAAATACATTGAACATGTTGGTGGTGTCACTAACAGGTTCATATTGCACACAATCAATAAGCATGAACTATATAAGTATTTATATATATATATATTTATTCATATATATATATATATATATATATATATATATATATATATATATATATATATATATATATATATATATGTATATACATATACACACACACACACATATATATATATATATATATATATATATATATATATATATATATATATATATATATATATATATATATATATATATATATATATATATATATGTATATGTATATATATATATATATATATATATATATATATATATATATATATATATATTTATATATATATGTATATAATTATATATATATATATATATATATATATATATATATATATATATATATATATATATATATATATATATATATATATATATATATATATATATATATACATTGTATATATATATATATTTATATATATATATCTGTATATAAATGTGTATATACAGAATTCCAGAAAATGGGAATAGGTATCTTTTTTAAGTGAGATTCCTTTGAGTTAATAGTATTAAGTGGTCAAAGCTGCTGCTTGTCCTGAGTGGTCAAGAGCGTTGAGAGTGATTGCACACAGCCTCCATCAACCTCAGAGTTTCATAATCCAGCTCAGAGCATGTGAAAGATTCAACAAACAGTCAGCAGGAAAATGAACATAATGCTTTATCCAAAATGCATTTGTAGAGGTAACAGGTGTTTTTAAATATCTAATCAACTAGGTGTATTTCACAATGCTGAGTGTGTCTACAGTCCTACCAGCAGAGTATATCTCTTTTGACACTACAAGGCACGTCACTTCAGACGACTTGCAGAGGAGGACTGAGGATTATCTGGGTATAGTGAAATGGGCTGAGAATCTTCAATCTTCAATAGACACAGCCTCAATTCCATTACTATATAGTATTGACTCCTCACTGTGCCAAGCGTGGTGTGTACCTGACTCGTACTTATCAACACAACCTTCTGACTCAGTTGTGCACCTCTGTTCACCATGAATGCGCCTAGCACTAATGCTTTGGTTCCATTAAAATATTTTTAATTTTTGGAATTTCTTATTACAATGTATGTTGTTCAAGAACAGTACAATTTTACTTGTGAACATTTCACTTTCCATTCCCTACAATGAGTCGCTTCGTCACAGTTAAACGTGAGGCAGTCTTGGCTTATATAAATGACTCACCAGCACGACTTCGAGTAGCACGTCTACTTCCTGGCAAATTAACTAAATAATTTCAACATTTTGGGTTTTAAATATTTTTTGTTCGTTCAACTTTTCCAAATTTAACTTTAAAGGGTGTGGAGTTTCACACGTATTTGTACGGCATCAAAGTATATTCTACACTCAAGTCATAGTACCCGTACAGTCATACACCCATAAAGGATACATTGTTTCTATTATTGCTTGTTCTTATTAATGGTTGTGTAATGTACAGCAGGGTGCAAGTCTCTATACATGTTTTGGCCGCATACATGTTTTGTTTAGAGAATGCTACTTTGGAGATCAAGGCTGCATGTGGCTTCACAGACCAATCAGGCTGAATGCTTCCTTTTGTGATGCTAGCTGTTGCTGTCTTAAGTGTTATGGCTACTCAAAAGTGTGCAGATATGTATTAACATTGTACCTATATGAGGCATTAATGATAAAAAATCAATACGATGATATATTTTTCAGTGAAAGCATACCTGAACAGTTAGCAACTAGTGACCATGTTTTATTTGCCCGACATGACGTCACATAGTAAGAGCTATTGGCTACTTCATATCCTTTCGCACAGGAAACCGTGATGTTATCCCCAAAACGTCCAAGCAGAGGTAATATCGCGTTACCGCTAAATACTGTCATGTTTATACAGGGCACAGCTGAAATAAAAATAAGTGGATATAGTAGGAATTTCTCTATTTTTATAGTGGATTTGATAACAGGGGAGAAATAATCCAATTACCAACTACACTTTGTGACTAATGGCACACACATAATGAATACTTGCTTTAAATATCAAATATCTCTGGAAAATATGAAGTAATAATTCATTAAAAAATGATACATTGAAAACTTTTATTTTCTTTTTATGTGTAGCGGTATCCCACTTCTTTCCCTTCCCTATACACATAATGAATACTTGCTTTAAATATCAAATATCTCTGGAAAATATGAATTGATATTTCATTAAAAATTGATACATTGAAAACTTTTATTTTCTTTTTATGTGTAGCAGTATCTCACATCTTTCTCTTCAAATGTCCGTAAACAAGAATAATAAATGCAGGGCATTATTGTACAAAATTATGTATGAATGATCAGCTGAAATGGTACCTGAACAGTTGGCGACCAGTGACCATGATTTATTTGCCAGGCATGATGTGACATAGTAAGGACTTTTGCTTGCTTCATATCCATCCGCACAAGCAACAGTGATGTTGTCTCCGAAATGTCCTCGGAGAGATATGGCCGTGTTACCATTGAGCACGGTCATGTGTGTGCAAGGCACAGCTGAGAGAAAGGAAAGGAGAATATATTTTCTTACCTAGAAAGCAGATCTAGAACCTTATAAACAAATATAATTCTAAATGAGATTCGATAACAAGATGCCAAAGTTATTATATATTAAGTTCAGTCCAATTATTAGTAAGGATAGATTCATGTAGATTTCTGATCTGCTTCATCTTCTCTGGTTCACAGTGCACATACACCAAAAACAACTATGTTACAATTCAGTCCATATTACTTGTTTTCATCACCGAAAGTACTTGTTATTATTACTATTTTTATTATCATTACTACTACTATTATTATTATTATTATTATTATTATTATTATTATTATTATTATTATTATTATTATTATTATTATTATTATTACTATTATTATTATTATTATTATTATTATAATTATTATTATTATCATAACTATTATTAATATTAATATTATTATTATTATTATTATTATTATTATTATTGTTATTATTATTATATTATTATTATTAGTAGTAGTAGTAGTAGTAGCAGCAGCAGCAGCAGCAGCAGCAGCAGCAGCAGCAGTAGCAGCAGCAGCAGCAGCAGCAGTAGTAGTAGCAGCAGCAGCAGCAGCAGCAGTAGTAGTAGTAGTTGTAGTAGCAGTAGCGGTAGTAGTACCCCCATTATCATTGCATTCATAGTTAGAAGTAGATTCCTCAATAAGATGTCAACAAAGTATAGATGATGGCTAGCAATGCAATTATTGATTATAATGATTTTGCATTAAGATAAGACATTCTCCTTTAAAAGATACCTGAACAGTTGGCAGCCATTGACCAGGTTTTATTTGCCAGGCATGTTGTGACGTAATCGGGCCTATGTACCGCTTCATATCCATTCACACAAGAAACAGAAATGTTATTTCTGAATTGTCCATGAAGAAGTATTGTCTCATTTCCAATGAATACGGAAGTGTTTGCGCAGAAAACAGCTAAAAAGGAAATGGAGGCTATAAAATCGTTTTTTGATTGCAGCACGTAAAGTATAGTATCATTTTAATGCCTATACTTTAAGCAGGAATATTTATGATTTAATCTCACATTTCTGGCACTTTGGTATAGAATTATAGAATGGTATGAAATAATCCATAAATGATTACAATTAAAAACTTTCATATTATTTTCAAAATGAGTAAATTGTTGCTTGACTTTTTATAATCATCACGCTGATATAACACATGCTTCTGTCAGAGACAATATGATTTATCTTATGAGAATTCTACTAAGATAAAAAGTAAACTTGATCTCCAAATGGAACAGGCTAATATTGCTGTAGACGCACACACACGCACGCACACACATACACAATTACATTTACAGATTCTCCACTAATTCATACCTGTACAGTTGGTAACTATTGACCACTTTCTATTGGCAAGGCATGATGTAACATAGTTAGCGCTTCCAGATGCCTCATATCCATCTGCACAAGTAACGTGGATGTTTTCCCCAAATTCCCCGTGAAGAGGTATTGTGTTGCTGCCATTAAATATGGTCGTATTTTCACATTGCACAACTGAAAAATAAAAAGATAAATAGACACATATACATACATAAACACACACACACACACACACATATATATATATATATATATATATATATATATATATATATATATATATATATATATATATATATATATATATATATGTATATATATATATATATATATATATATATATATATATGTATATATATATATATATATATATATATATATATATATATATATATATATATATATATGTATAAACATACATATATATATATTTATATTTACATATATATCTGGTTAAATAGGTCGGGATCCAGCATACAAAAGCATTGCCAGTCGAATAAAAATGTCACCGTGAAATTGATTTGTTGAACAAACACTTACATTATGAGGGAGGTTTTTGTTATATTCCATGGTACAAATATGTTCAAGATATAAGTGCATCTAGAAATTAGATATTGGTAGTGTCTACCAATCACATCGACGGTGTTAGCAAGTATTCATGTTTTGCTGGTAGCAGTTTTTATTTTCTGTTTTTTCACGTTTTCTGTAACGTGGAAGTTAAGATTTAACTTGTTTCAAGTTTTTTTGTTTACATACAAGTTTCTTTTTGATGCGGTTTAGATTTCTGCTGTCACACTTGCACCTTTATGATATGTGTACGGTTGTTAAGAGCTATGTGAACTAATGTTGTCCATTGTAATGACAACATATATGAACAAATGCTAGTATAAGACATCAAAGTTCAAGCCATTGTATCAATAAAAGCACTGAGAGAGTGAGAGTGCCTGTGATCGGTATTAGTACACTGTCTTAAGGAGAAAGCAGCACAATTCTACCTGTCTGTATTCAATTCATGGGAATTCCTACATCTGTATTGATGAGAAACTTAGAGAAATACACTAAAAGAATTATAGTGTATAAACATTCAATCTACAAGAATCCCACCATATTTGAATGCAGCAGATATAACATATGTGTATTTAGTACATGAAAATTAATTTCTACCTTTGTATTGATTAACACTTGAATGTTTTCTACATGTAGTGTATGAAACATCTGATCTACAAAAGTCGACCTTATTTGTTTGTGTACATTCATAAAAATAGTATTGCACATTTTGCAATATACAAAAAGATAATAAGAGAAGAGTAAGAGTAATGCTTGTTCTACTGACTTGTACAGTTTTGTAAGACTGTCCACGTCTGGTTGGCTTGGCACTGGGTGTTGTAGCTTAGTTCCCCCGTTGCTGTATACCCAGGCTGGCACCTGATGGTTTTCCTGTTGCCTTGTAGACCCTTGATGAATCTGATATATAGGCCATCATGCACCACAGCAGTTTCACAGACCGGAACAACTACAAAAAAATATTAATATTATTGACCACACTAAGAGGCATGAAAAGGATTACATCGAGATCAATACAGATAAAGTGAGAAAAAAAGGAATGATAATCACATTGTGTAAAACACATAAAAAATAACAATCCGAATCAAGAGAGGATAGAGTATTTACAATTCTATATTATTACAGCAGCATTCATTCATCATTACGAACACAAGGATCTATACCACAAAGTTACTCTTTGTACAGTTACACAGAAGGAGGTTAATTTAGATTTTATTTTGCTGATTGCTGTGTCCTATAATATCTTGAATTGCTATTATTATTTCTTCCTCTGGCTAACCCAATCAGCTCTCAGGATTTGTACCATGTGACCGGTCATTAAATCCCAATAATGCCCTCCACCGCAGGGCATTAAATCTCACTCCATAATGCCCTGCAAGGCTATCTAGGTCAGTCACTGACACGATTCGACCATTATTCATTTGGTGGTTAAAGAAAGCGGACAACTTATATAGGTACTTTCTTCTTGCATCTCACTCTCATGCTTAGTCAGCAAATTTGTGAAACAAAAATGCTTACATTAAGCACATTAAACTCAAATGATCACAACAGTGGAATCTAAAATATGTAACACATTTTTTGAAACATTTTCAAAGGCTTATTTAAGAAGAAAAAGTTTTGGAATAAAAAATATGCGAACTTTTGTGGTGAAACTTATAATATAAATAGTTCTTGGTGTGCCCACTAGATGGCTCTTTTTCAGCTGGTTCCCTTTCTCTCACTCCACATCCTACTGTATATGTTGCAGTGTGGTAAGTGTGAGACAGAGTACCAATATTACTCGTAGAGCAAGGGACTAGTCTATCATGGGAGAAGCAAAAAGCTTTATACGATTCATGGATATTTCAGATTCAAAATTATTAAATGAGGTAATGCCATTTAGCATTATCTACACAAGTTCTCATAATAAATAAATAGCAGAAATTAAAAGAAAGAAAGTAGAAGAAAACATTGCCCTTTTTAGTTCTTATTGTGGATGTGCATACCATATATCACAAGCTACTATAAATCAGATCACAATAAATGTTTCATTCAGGGAAGCAATAATAAAAACCTTAATAACTGTTCACGAGGGCAGTATGTGTATTAAATGTGCGCCTTCAGGCAACCTCGCCTACGGCCCTCGGTCTGGCCAGGATGCCTTCAGGCGCACATTAAATACACATACTGCCCGTGTGAACAGTCATTAAGGCTTTATTATTATTTCTTCCTCTGGCTCACCCAATCAGCACTCAGCATTTGTACCATGTGACCGGTCATTAAATCCCCATAATGCCCTCCACCGCAGGGCATTAAATCTCACTCCATAATGCCCTGCAAGGCTATCTAGGTCAGTCACTGACACGATTCGACCATTGCTCATTTGTTGTTTAAAGAAAGCGGACACCTTATATAGGTACTTTCTTCTTGCATCTCACTCTCATGCTTAGTCAGTAAATTTGTGAAACTAAAATGTTTACAATAAGCACATTATACTCAAATGAACACAACAGTGGAATCTAAAATATGTAACACATTTTTTGAAACATTTTCAAAGGCTTATTTAAGAAGAAAAAGTTTTGGAATAAAAAATATGCGAACTTTTGTGGTGAAACTTACAATATAAATAGTTCTTCGTGTGCCCACTAGATGGCTCTTTTTCAGCTGGTTCCCTTTCTCTCACTCCACATCCTAATGTATATGTTGCAGTGTGGTAAGTGTGAGACAGAGTACCAATATTACTCATAGAGCAAGGGACTAGTCTATCATGGGAGAAGCAAAAAGCTTTATACGATTCATGGATATTTCAGATTCAAAATGTTAAATGAGGTAATGCCATTTAGCATTATCTACACAAGTTCTCATGAAAAAATAAATAGCAGAAATTAAAAGAAAGAAAGTAGAAGAAAACATTGCCCTTTTTAGTTCTTATTGTGGGTGTGCATAAAATATATCACAAGATACTATAAATCAGATCACAAGAAATGTCTCATTCAGGGAAGCAATAATAAAAACCTTAATAACTGTTCACGAGGGCAGTATGTGTATTAAATGTGCGCCTTCAGGCAACCTGGCCAGACCTCGGGCCTTCGGCCCTCGGTCTGGCCAGGATGCCTTCAGGCGCACATTAAATACACAAACTGCCCGTGTGAACAGTCATTAAGGCTTTAATGTTATATTGCAAATGGGATGCCAGATCAGAGTCTAAATAAAATATATCCTTCTCTCTAGGAATTTGTACCTACATGGCTTTCAGTTGCAAAGGTAGTATAAACAGTCATGTATAATGCTGCTTATTTAGAGCTAACACACTGCTATGATTTAGAACTTGCAATAATATAACAGGAATGCACATCTTTTGAAGTGTTGTATACTAAGCTTCTTACTACAATAACACTTGGAACTGTTTATACATGTACATGTTAAAAAAGAAATTTACGTCTTTCCCCATATAGTCTATTGTCTAAGCAGTATACAAAGTAAGCTATGAATTGAAGAGTCAATATGGACTAAACACATTACATGTATCTAGATCTCTATCTAGATATCCAAAACATAGGATACATGGCATTTTCTCATTCTATTCCTATTTAGAATAAAAATGGTCTGAAACATTGATGTAATATTGCATACAAATTAGTTTCTGAAAAAGATTACTGTATACTGTAGAACACACAATCTACGCGTCTGTTTATATATAGCGTACGTAGCGAGTGGTTCCGCTTCGCTGTATATAAAAACGCTGTACTTTTTTCTGTACTTTGGCGCTGTCAGCGGCGGCTGCCCTCACTAACATAAAGATACGCTATGATGCGAAAACTCCCCAATTCGCTATATCTGGGACACGCGTCATATGTGTGTTCTACAGTAGTTGGGTACCCTTTTTTAAATATCAATACGACTCTATTTGATAAATCATGATACAACTCAGACCATGTGTGCACTTCAGACGCAAAGCTGTTAAGTAGATAGGCCTGAATTATTGAATCGGTAGAACTCAGGTCCACAACACATACATTTCATGGAATATATAATGTTGAAATTTGTATGACATTCTTACTGTGGCCTAAAACAAAATAAAGCTATCCACACAATATAATCGAAAGGAGAGAACAACTGTCTGTCTTCAAGGATTTACTACGAAACTGACAATGTGGTATTGATTATAAACGAAATGATATACTGTATACGCAATTCAAGAGATGGAGTAAGTACAAATGATGTCAGATCTTAAGTATTATGAAGAAATAGTATTTTTTGCATATTAAGAGATGAAGAACTTGATGTTGAAAAATCAAATGAAATTGTTTTGGTTATATGTTCTGTTGATTTAAGATGTTTGAAAATTGGCGAATGAAACCTTCCAGACTGTTACTGCTTATTATGTGATTTGCAAAACAATAAGTTCCAAAGAGGAAAAGATAACTTTCGGTGAAACTGATCCGAAGGACGTTCAGATTATTCTTGGAGACAAGCAACCTCAGCAAGCAGTACAATGCAAAATTCTCTAATACTGTAGAAGGGCTAATTTTTCCGTGTAACATCCTCACCTAGTTTTTCATTCACTTTGGCGTGTCTACGTTTCTAATATTTCCAAAAAGTGGACATATGCTTTTCCCGTTTCTAATCTTCCCGTTTTATGTAGATGTATCCGTGTTTATTAAGTCCGGACATGTACTGTATTGTTTTTTCCTCTGTTGTTTATTCCCGTTTGAAAGCATTCGGGAAGAAATGGGAAAAGAGAACTCACGGAAAAATTAGCCATTCTACAGTATGTAGGACAAGTTGGAATTTTGAATATTCTTTAAAGTATTTCTCCAGTCTAGTCAGGTGTTAATTAAGTACAATCGAAGAAATATAAGTAACCTAAATTGACTGGAACTCTTTTCAGCTACCATGAGCAATTATATATACAGTTATTCCCTTATGACAGGTATTGCCTTATCTAAGAGTGGTCACCGAGAGCTATCCAATGAATATCAACATGACAGGGTTTAGATGGTGTCCTTGTGCTTCGGCTAAAAGTAGCCTCGGCATTTTGAGGGTTACAAAGTAATACTGTGCAGCAGAACAATGGCACGATTTCTATACAGTTACCTTTTCCATATACTTCTACATCACAGAGTGTTATCATGTGACTTCCTGTACCCTTTATCCAGATGGCGACATAAGTACCAAATGAAGGAGAGGTGCAGTTGATGTTGATGGTGGCGCCACGTGGGAAGGACGGAGGCCCATAGCCGCAGATTGAGAATAACGTGCGGTTGAAGTCGTTCGATGATGCGTTGAAGTGATATCCTACACCAACCACTGCATTATTAAGCCGATTTTCTGCAGGATGAAAGTGAGAGCTAAGGCATATGTACAGTACAGACTAATTCTAATTCCTGCTCCAGTCGACGGCACTTCTGCAAGTGCCTGGTTGACAAACACCCATGGATAACATGCCAAAAAATAAGCCAATCACACCAATGACCAACGTAGCTTACGAATCAAAGCTACGTTCAGTTATGAGGTCATCTATGCATTTATGCCCAGGCAATTGGGTGGCATTTTTTTCGTGCGGTCGTGCATAATGCCCGGGCTCCCCAGATACTTAGTGAAGGATTTAAGTGTCGGCACTGTACATGATATGCTGTTTATAAAAGGTATGCTGCAAGGGTACAGTCACAGGGGGGGGGGGGGGGGTCGTTGTCTCTTTGTGTGACCGTCACACACGCCAAACTTGCCAAAGCCACTAAAAATAAACGGATATGTTCTACAGTGCCGATATTTAATTCCTGCACTAAATGCTTGGGCTGCCCATGCACGATATCCGAGTGCCACTCTGTTTCATGAACTTAGATGCATGAATGACTTCACAAATGAACGTAGCATTGATTTGCGAGCTACATGGGTCATCAATATACAAATATGACATCCCTGTGGGGTTTCCACCAGGAATAACTTTGCCGAGAGACGATTGTCGCTCTAGGGCGTAGCCCGAGGGCGACAATCCTCTCCAGGAGAAGTTATTCCTGGTGGAAACCCCACAGGGATGTCATATCTGTTTTATTATACCGAACAAAATACAAAACACAAAAAGGGGGAAACATTACAAACACCAGAGATTCTGGATAAATACTCGTCGTCTGCCTTGTTGAAATAGTTTCACCGGTAGTTCACTCGGCAAACTCTGTAGGTGTTCCTGGGTTTTCTTCCGGCTAGTGGTCACTATTCTGCGGGCTAGCAGTAACTATTCAACTATTTCATAGCTGTTGCTATGAACTATTCAATTATTTGATAACCTGTAAAGGACAGCAGCCTGTCACTAAGGAGTGAGGAAATATGACGATTAATCCATGGCCCTTTATCAACCAGAATCAAGAATCTTCACGTGAGGTATAATAAAGTAAATTAAACCACGTGTTGGTCAGTTTTAGAGAATCTTCACTTATTCATTAGGAACTCAACATAATCACATATCGTATTTCAACTTTCTAAGTGACTCGTTGTTTCAGAGCAATATCCTACACAATCCTACACAATGTTTCTTTTATATTAAAAAAAAATCAAATGCAAAGATTTATTATCAATTTCACGATGATTCAAATCTTCAAAAAATGTTCTATTTATAGAAATGGCAGATTGTAAAAGGCGGAATTGTAATGTATGTTAAATTGGTGCAGTGCTCGCCAAACTATTCTGCAAGACAGTAATGGGGGAGTTCCACTTATGACGTTTAGGGTAAGAAAATGTGCAAATTCGAAATTCGCAGCTCCTCTTACTTTTTCTTAGCTTATCGCGGTTTTTCGCATTTATTCTTAAAGGGCAAATGCACCATCAGAAAGATTTAGGTTCAAAATGATCCTATACATGTCACCTTTCAAATAAGACCTCCCCCGAACCTGTCCTCTTCAGCACTACTCAGTTATAGCTTACAGAAGTTCAGCAAGTAACAATCATGAGGCAGCTATAGAGGGCCTCCATGCATCCCAAGATGCACTCTGTTTTTGACCTCTTCTAAGCACCAGCCTGTGTCACCAGTGCTTAAGAGATAGCAGTAGCAGGGAAGCCTGGCCTTCCCTTTCTTGCTAATTTTTATTCCTGGCTCATCCCTGATCACAATTTGTGGAAGCAAATACAACTTCAAGAAGTAAAACTTACATAGAATGGCAGAATTGAGCGATTCAGGAATTTGGAGGAATGGAAATATCTGACTCACCTAGGGAACTTCTCCCTTAGACCCACATGATCCTTTACTCAAAGATAGCATCTTGACAACAGGAAGTGAAGGAATACACATACTAATAAGTCCTACACTATTCCCATGAGTAACTGCTAACTGACACAAGTGATTTCATAGCCGGCAATTAGGAAGTCATGGTTTCTACCCAACAATAAGCTACAAATCAAAGACAAGCCACCACATAGTATAATTTCCAAGGATTGTTGGAATATACAATAGAAAATTGAAGAAGTTCAATCTTTGGGAATTGTGACAACTAATTGAAAGCCAGGAATGAAAATCTAAGCAGGAAAGGGGAGCCCAGCCCCCTATTACTGCTATCTCTTAAGCACTGGTGACACAGGCTGGTGCTTAGAAGAGGTCAAAAACAGAGTGCATCTTGGGATGCATGGAGGCCCTCTATAGCTTCCTTAGGCCTGCTACTTGCTGAACTTCTGTAAGCTATAACTGAGTAGTGCTGAAGAGGACAGGTTCGGGGGAGGTCTTATTTGAAAGGTGACACCTATAAGCTCATTTTGAACCTAAATCATTCTGATGGTGCATTTGCCCTTTAAGGTGCTGTCCCACTTCCGACTATTAAGGCAAGACAAGGTACGAATTAGAAATTCCCAGCTTGTCTTACTTTTTCTTAACTTATCGCGTTTTTTCGCAGTTATTCTTTTCGTAGCTATAGCCACGAATTAAACACCTTTGTGTGCGACAAAATTTAGGTCGTAGTGATGTTTTTTTTTGTCCTACGTCGACGTAGATAGTTGAACATCATTTCGTATAGATTCGTATATTTTCGTAAATTATCGTACGTTGTTGTGGATTGTTGAACATCGATTTGTGGCACATCGTGCATTTTCGTATGCATTCGTACCTTGACGTACATTTTCGTGCAGAAATTAGATGTACCTTCTGACTTGAACATTCAAAATAGGTTTACATGACCCGCTTTATCATGGAATAACATGTTTTTGTACGAAATTTAAACTTTCAAGTCACGAACTGATGGTGATTTCATCAAAAATCCTAGTGTTGTTACAAATTTTGCAATTCTTTACTCGAACATGCTTTAATTCTAACGAATATTGTCGTAATTAGACGTACAAATGTATATATATATATAAATTTATATATTCGCGTTTATAAATGGTGTCCCTACTTACCACAGCAATCACCCCTATTTGTGAGAACCACGTTGCTGATGGAGGTGGTGGCGTTCAGTTGCACAATGAACCATTCGTTAGAGCCACCAACACTATGAGAACAGCTCTTTAGCATCAAGTCTGCTTGCCTCTGGCCGTCAACTGCATAACTTGCACGATAGGAATAATACGTAGATGATTGATAGGCTGGTTGCAGAAGGGCCAGGTTTGTGCCTATAGTAAAATGAAGCACATCAAGTGATAATATCTAACGGGCGACGTGCAGCAGATATATGACAACAACTTTTGTGCACACAACTCGGAACACGATTTGATGTTGTGTCAGATACTTTACTTACAATGTACTTATTTTTTGTGGTAATTTATCACGTTAAAATGACCATTTGTTTCTCCGTTTGTAATAATGCCAATTTGTCATTATTTGTAATTGTGATTTCATAAATATTTTTGTAGTAAATCCACGATTTCGGCTATTGTTGAATTCGAGTATATCTAGTCCGCTTTTTATTGTTTTTAGCAATTGGACAATTACATTTTCACCTTCCAACATGTGGAAAAGGTAATCATTGACAAATGAATTTGGCGTCTCTACTCCTACTCTCGAGACCAAGTGAGAAACCCCTAAATAAGGGATGCATGGTGGTTGCTCTGCATCACATTTACTGTAAATCACTTAAACAGGGCGTGAACATTATATAGCGCAATTAACGTACTGGTCTGGATAGCGTGATCTAAGTATAGCGGTGAACGGGAACAGCAGCAGCAAGTTCAATTAAGAATTTAATAAGGAGGAAGATTTTACAATAGTGCATATGGGCAGAGCGCTATTATCGCTATCTTATTGTTCCCGCTATACTTAAGTGATTTACAGTATACGACATCAGAGTTGAAGCCGTTGTATTAATAAAGCACTGAGAACAGTGCCTGTGATCGGTATTAGTACACTGTCTTAATGAGAAAGCAGCACACGTTTACCTGTCAGTATTCAATACATGGGAATTCCTACATCTGTAGGGGCCTGCTCTGATGGCCGTGTGGTCTACGGCGCCGCCACTGACTGCACACTGTCTCTCACCACTGCCTGGGTTCGAATCCCGGCCTGGGCATGTGAGAAAGTTGCCAGTGACTTCTGAGTTAGTCGGTGGTTTTCGCCGGGTACTCCGGTTTCCTCCACTATTTGCAACTTGCTAACCACGAATTAGCCACAATTGGCATAAATATGACGTAAAAACGAAATTCAAATTCAAATTCCTACATCAGTATTGATAAGAAATTTAAAGAAATACACTAAAAGAATCATGCTACCCATGAAAATTTCTTGGGCGAAGAATTACTTCAAGATCCTAGTCTTCCGTAATACATTACTATCTCAGCATAATTTTGCAACTGCGTGTAGTCGGTCTCAGTGTTGTATCTGATGCCTGCAACATGAACTTTGAGTTACGTGTATTTGTATCCCCCACCCCCAATTCTATGTGTAGCCCGAATATTACTGATCTAAAATAGAACGTACGGTTTTATATAGCTAATTCATATGTGACATTGATTGCAGCTTTTCAAAAGAAAAGCGATTTAGCTGATGTCTGCGTAATGTCAGCTGTACTGCAAATGGCGATTTCAGGCCTTGCTACATACATACATGCATGCATGCATACATACATACATACATACAAACATACATACATACATATGTATGCTTGCAAACATGCATATGATCATACATACAAACATACATACATACATGCATGCATGCACACATACATACATACTTACATGCATACAAACATACGTACAAGCTTTCAAGCATGCATATGATCATACATACATACATACATACATACATACATACATACATACGTGCATATATATATACTTGCTTGCAAGCATACATACATACATACATACATACATACATACGTACATAAATAAATACAGAGAGAGAGAGAGAGAGAGAGAGAGAGAGAGAGAGAGAGAGAGAGAGAGAGAGAGAGAGAGAGAGAGAGAGAGAGAGAGAGAGAAAGAGAGGGGGTTCTTTTTGCACTAGTTATGCAGAGGACTGGACATTTTGAAGTAAATGTGTCTGTGAATGTGAAAGATCCACTTACTATAATTGCAAAAGCTGTCGCTGCCGATAACTGTTCCATTTGCCAAGCAAGTGTATTCTCTATCCAGCATTACCCCTTTGTTGAAACATGGAATGTTAATATCCTTGGGGTATTGAAGATGAAAGCAGACTGAAGGATTTATGCCATTAGAATACTTCCTAACCGATTGGGTTGGGCAGCCATTGACTGAAAAGAAACAGAGGAAGAACAAAAAGCGCTGGTTAAAGTTTTTTATTCTAAAAAGTTATATATTCATCTTTCAACATGTCAAGAAGTGTAGTTACGGCAACAAAGTATGGAATGTAATGGACTGAGGATTCAGATTGTATAACATAATCATAGACATTCTAATTTTATGTACAGGATATTATAGAAAAATAATACTTATACGATAAAAACTACGTAGGGATATTATTTTATTTTCCATAAATATTTATAAGAAAAGAATATTTCTTCTCAAACTGTGTTTTGCAACCTTTCATACAGAATCTATCTTTTCCTTGAAAATAAAAGATTGTTCTTTTCACTCAGGGTAAACTTGCAGAATGCATATTGAATTATTTAATTGTTGCTGATACAAATGGATCATTTTGATCCAGAATCATCCTCTATTGACTATTTAGTATTGATTTGCTAAATACAGTATCATCTACCTATCTAAGCATGGCAACAGGTACAATGCCGACATTTAAATTCTGCACTTAATGCTTGGCCAGCCCGGGCATAATACACGAGCGGACAACGCATTGGCACTCAGTTTCCTGGGCAAGGATGCAAGGATGCATGGATGACCTCACTGAACGTAGTTTGTCATCGCAAGCTACGTGGGTCATTGATGTGCTTTACTTAATTTTTGACATGTTATTCATGGGTGTTTTTAAAAAAGGCATTGGCAGACGTCCGGTCGACTGGTGCAGGAATTAAATGTCTGTACTGTACAGTGCCGACATTTAATTCCTGCAAATTTATACGTGGGTAACGCGAGCGTTAAGCCCGTCTCACACAGACGTGTCAAGCTAGGACTTTTTGCAAAGACCTAGCTAGGACACCCAGGACATCACGACTTTTTTGAAGCCGACAAAGTCCTAGGTGAAAATTGAGGAAATATATGCAAATTAGGATGCCTTGGTGCTGTCGGGGACACGTCGGGGACCCGTCGCGGACAGTGTGAACGATGAACAAGACGTAGTTGATGGACGCATAGGACATCCTGAGTAAGTCCTGTTAGGTGGGGATTTGTCTGCGATGTGTCGGGGACGTATCGCAGACAATGTTAGGACAATGCGGACATGTCTCAGACATTATGCAAATTACTATTTTTGTCCCCGATGTATATAGGACATATTCGATGTGTCCGGGATGTGTCGGGGACAAGGCGTGGACATGTCTTGAGCGTCTTGTATCTGTCCCATGAAAAATTCAATCACCGTAACATAGTATAGTATAGTATGTTTATTGACTGCATTGACATGCAAAATAATACAGTATACAATAATAAATAAGAAATAAACATGTCGCCAAAAAAAACGTGTATTTACCTGGCCAAATGATCTAGTCAGATTCATATATTTGCAGCTACTTACAATGTAATACCTATTATTATCATTATCATTATTATTATTATTGTTATTATCATTATTATTATCATTACTAGCTGCAACCAATGCACAGCACAGGCTTTAATACACCGCTTCTTAGTTTTATGAGATAAGAACCGCCAACATTAGCAGCCAAAGGAAGATCTCTTTAGGATCTTTCTAACATAATGTCGTGATTTCTGGATCTACAATTACAATTCTAATATATTTTAAAAGACTATATGACCGCCTTTCTAAATGTATAAAATTTGTTGTCTTAAGGCCCAGTGATAAGTGAGAAATCATCAAATGAAAACGGACATATTTTGCCGAGAATGTCTGGAAATCAAAATGTGTGTTTAAGGCGTTTTCATTCAATGATCTCTCCGTGATTACTGGGCCTAAAATTACGATTTTAATTCATTTAACAAGAACATATTCGGGACTTTCTAGATAAATAAATTATGTTGTCTTAAGCTCAATAATGTATGAATGCAATTTTATGATGTTTTGTTGCTGAGGTGGTAGCCATGGTATATTGTAGGAATTGATCACGGGAGGGGTTCCCAAGAGGGGGAGCACTTGGGTAATTAGGGGGGCGCATACGCTCGTTATCAAATATTTAAAAATACCCCTAAAGCACTGATTTCTGGCCAAAAAAGCAACTTATTTCAATAAAAACGCTGACTTTTTCCACCAAATAAACACCCCTTCTTTATCAAAACACTGACATTCGATGAACGGGAACACATATTTTAACATGAGGTATTACGACACTTTTAGAAATCTCAGTTTAATTTTCCTCAAATTTTGCCAAAGGAATGAACAGAGCACAGTGATCTTCAAAACAAATTAAAATCATGGGGTCATCAACTTAGTTTTTTTTCACAGATTTTTGAAAAATTAATGCACTTTATGTCACAAACATCACTCTCTCCAAAATTGGTGTCTTTCTTTGCTAGATTTATCCCTAAAGAGATACTGACACAGCCTGAAATACTGTTCTGCCTTGTTGAAATTATTTTTCTGCTGTTATATTGGAATCATTGGGCAAAATCAAGGAATTTGAGAAACAAGTTTTTGACCCAAAATTGATATGTCAGAATTGCCTAGTTTAATTTTCACCAATTTTTGTCTACACTATCTACACAATGCTCTTCATAAGAAGACATAAAGAAAATGATAGGTCATCGTGTTAGTTTTCGAACCACGGATGGTCAAAGTTTGTGAAATAGGACTTTTTTGGGGCAATTTTTTATGAAAATGTTAGAAAAGAGTTACTCAATTGTTACCGTGTATACCCATGCTTATATACGATATTGTTGAGCAAGGGATCCCCATTTTATACACATGAATTATCACTCATTATGCCTGAAAACGTGTTAAAACATCAAATTCAATGAATATGGAAATCACTGTAGCCAAAAACAAAAAAACTCGTAGAATAATATTCTTAATAGGCAGGTATAATCAGAATTGGTACATATTCAATAAAAAATCAATTTATTTTCAATTTTTCTAGTGATGTCAGGTAAAATGTAATAAATTATTTTAGTTTGTCCAAAACCCAATAGGTGTCACCGGTATAGAGTATCGTGAGACCTTAAGATTGTATAATCCTCTGCCTGTTTAGCGGCAGCAAACTCGGAAGCCCAGTCACTTCGGTAGTCACTCGGGCGTCAGAGCCGCGTATAATTTGTGGATTGTAAGGGGATTTTTTCACTGCCCCCATACTTTGTACCTGGGTACAAAAAGGTACCCTTCTTTTACAAAATCGCGGACATGCGGAGGTCTCAGAAAAAGACCCCATCTTCCGCGAAATTCGTAACGGGAGTGCACCTCGTTCTGGCCTCGTTGTGTTGGGGGAATTCCCAACCGACGTCTCGGGGAATCCCCAATTCACGTGATTAGGCCACGGCAAAAATCGTGTCCTTACACTGTCCTCGTACTGTCGCGGGGCCATTTCCCTTCAGGACACCTACTTTTGACCCCCAGACACAGTTAGGACAATGCCGACTGTCCTAGGACAGGTCCCCGATATTGTTAGGACACGTCGGGGACAAACATTTTGTCTTGCTTTTTCTGGTTGTCCTAGCGCGGAATTGAGACATGTCTCAATTCCGCGCTAGGACACGCACGACGTGCAATCCGTCGGGAATGACATGCCCTCCGTCGGGGATGCACCTAGGACACCCACGACATTGTTAGGACATGACCTAGGACACTGTTACGATCAGGAATTGAACGAATTTTTTGAACGAAATTCCTGATCGTGGCTTGTCCTAACACTGTCTTTACACTTGTCTTGCCTGTGTGAGACGGGCTTAAAGCCCCATTCTCACATTCAGGACTTCAGCCACGATCGACCAGGACTCAGCAGTCCTGGTCGATCGGGATGAGTCTGCAAGTTATTTTGCATTGTCGTATGACAGTCTGGCGAATCTGCACGAGTCATATTGAAGTCAGCGGCGGCTACGACTGTTTTGAAAATTTCAAAACAGTTGTAGTCAATAGGCGCCACTTCAGCAAACAGGTAGGTGCCAATAGGTAGCGTATGAGAAGCGTATGCAGGTCGGCAATAGCGTTTGAAGGTCGGCAACAGCGTATAGCAGTCGTACGCACATCGGCGTCACGCGTGTGCAAAACCCTTGCAAAAGTTGCATACGCTGTGTGTACGATCGTACACGACAGTTATACACTAGCTATTGGTTACCTATACGTTCACCCCGACTGTTACAAGACTGCTACTGGTAAAAAAAAATGCAGTCATGTGACCGGAACTGGCCGCTATGACAGTAGGCTGCAATAGGTAGCTCCCGTGGTTTGGAATCATGGGCTTGGAATCTAAAATCCTACCAAATGAGAAAAAAAGAATCGCCCATATATTAAAAACATCTGAGGGAGAGGTAAAAGTCCTATTCAAGTAAAACTCCCCCCCCCCCCCCTTAAATTACACAGTATTTCTAAGAAAGTGCATTTCAAAATGAACGTCAAGTGGAAGATCAGAGGATAATTCATCAGTCGAAGAGAGAAAGAATTGCAATAGAGAGAGTGAGAATCAGCTTCCAATCAATTCACATGACTTCTTCCCCCCCCTCCCTTTTTACGCCCTCCCTCCATAATTAAAAAAAGTCACTGAAATTTTATTGAGAAAATGCCAAAAGAAAACACAGCAGAAAGATATTTTGCAAAAGAAAGAAAGAAAGAAAGGATTCTAAAATAAGTAAGACAGGAGAGAAAATACAAAATTATTAAGAGGTAGGTGAAACCAAAAAAATACTGGCAGGAGTGCAAAAGAAATAACACAGGCTTGAATGCAACATTTAAAATGTGGGAAGAAGTTTCAGATTTAATAGGGTTCAAAGGGGTTTGACAAACCCCCTAAATTATTCCATCAATTTTCTTGCCAAAAAGTGTTATTTTCTCTAGTCTTGTTTAAACTCAATACGATAGAACTACTTTATAACTGTTTATACGACCCATCCAACCCCCCACAACCACTTACAGAAAACCTGGTATCACCATAGGGAGAGAACGACAGACCAAAACATATGTAAGTTGAAAAAAACACATGAAATAATGCAAAAAATATATTAAGTAAAAGGAAAGATAATGTAAGGGAGGGAAAAAAATATGGAGGATTCAAAAATCCAGTATAAAGATTTTTCTGTCGCTTCTATGAAAATGTCACTTATTTATAAATGAGGCATCGCACCCCCTTATATACTGGCCGGGAAAGGGCACGTAGTCAAGTCGTATAGCAATCGTATGAGTAGCGTATGATAGTCGGGATATACCTCTGAGCATCGTATAAAGGTCGTACTAACCAAAACTACATGCGGGATAAGTCTTGAACGAACGTATTCATGTCCAACAACAGTCGTGACTCCGTCGCCCTCAATCGCCGTCAATTGTATGGCAATCGTATGGTAGTTGAATAACAGTCCTCTTAAAAAAACACGCAAAATTTGCATATAGCGCACTCGAAACATCAAATTTGGTCTATTCGCTAGATCGGCATAGTCGTAGCCATAGTCCTGAATGTGAGAATGGGGCTTAATTCCCTCTGCTAAAGGTTTGACTGTATATAAACCTATACTGGTACCACCGAATGCAAACTATTTGCAAACTAGAAATTACATCTTCTCCAGTTGGCAAGGCTGCAATATCTATCTATAAATAGTTATATATCCTACTGATTTCTACACAGATGAAGTCACATTGAGTAGTAGAAGTACGACAACAGGTATATCAAAAAGAGTAAAGATACATCGTTGTATTGATAAATACAGTACAGATATCTAATTCCTGCGCCAGTCGAGCGGACGTCTGCCATTGCATTGTTGTACAAAAACTCTGGATAACATGTCAAAATATATGCCAACCACACACATCAATGACCCACGTAGCTAGCGAATCAAAACTACGTTCAGATATGAGTTCATCCAGGAAACTGAGCATAAGGCAGTATAATTTGCTCTGGCTGTCCACGCATTTCGTGCAGGAATTGAATGTCAGCACTGCAAACTGATGAATGAAAATGGAACGGTACAATAATGAAATGTCAGATTGAGGAAGTTTATCTTTAAAGCAGAGTATAATCCGGTATGCTCAGCAAGAAAAAAATCCGGGAATGTTTTTTTTCTTTTCATTATTTTTGTGAAACATACAAGAACACGTATTTACGTTTGTTTGACCGAACAAGGACAATACATATAGCATGTGTTTTCTCTTGAAGATTGAGTCTAAAGCAAAACAATTTGTACAGAGGGATTGTAAAACATAACACGAGGAACACTATTGTGCATCTGCGTTTCAATATGAACATTTTAAACCCAGCAAAAATATTAACATTCTGTCAATTCTTTTAGATCTACGATAATTCTACCGTAATTTGATAACGCCATAATTCGTTTGATGTCACTACATATGAGAATGGGGTAATTGTCGTAACTCCCTTCAGATATTACCACAGGCTTAATATGCATACATGTAGATGCAGAGTCATGGATCGATGGACTTTATAACCTCTGATTTTTGCTAAGAGTTATTACATCTTTTTTGTTTATACTTACCAATTTCATTTACGTATTGTTTGAGATGATACTATATCTCTATGGGCCCTATAGAGCCTTTAATACAAGATCTTGTGCGAAGAATCATTTTATGTTTTGCTAGTATGTATTAATAACAATATTTCTCTTATTTGCTTATTATTTTGTTCAATGTTCATCTTTATCATAAGATCTATTTGTATACGTATCTTTCATATCTTTGATATGGCCAATAAACAATACAATACAATACAATAACGACGGATTATCATTTCGCACCAAAAGAGGCTTAAGTATCAACAAGCACAAGCGTCACCTATAAGAGACACTTTGAACTACGAAATGACTGGGACACCGTAACTACTTACCAATGCCACAGCCAAATAGTTCAACCTTCATCGCATTTCGACCTATATGCGTCACAGCCCATATCTGTATCTTCCTAGCCTCAATAGGTACTGGTAGTACGGTGTGTCTTTCGGGCATGGTGCTACTAACGCCCTCAAATATCTGAAAAGATAAAATATGCACGTCACTTAAGTTCCTCGTTTTCTTCAGTTATACAACGCTGTGAAACGAATCACCTAGATAAAATATTGAAACGATGGTGATGTGGTTTAGAAAAGAGAACATCACCGATGTACTTGTTTACAATTTTGCACTCAAATACTTGCTTTGTTTTAACCCTTCAAATGCTAAGAGGTACTTAGCTAAAAGCACAAGGATGCAAAGTTCTCCCACTCTGAGGTGTGTTTTACAGTTAAGGATAAGTCGTCCTCAATGGGTGTTCTTCAATGGGGTTAAAGGTCAAACTGGTGTAATTGTCCAATCGGATCCCTCAATTTCAATCAATGGGTCACTGCTGCTGGGTTAAAGGTAGACCCAACAATAGCGCGCGTGGATTTGAACAAGCGTCACGTACGTGATCTGGCGCCAGTTTCTGAGGAAACAAACGGTGCACGTCACAACAAACGCGTATTACCATTGTTGACTCAGTGCGCGGGTGACCTTTGGCTGACTTAGTTTAGCTAGCTAACTTCACGGTAAAACGTGTAAATTTCTCCTTTTTATCGTGGGAGAAACAGGTTCTATCACTCGTGGATGGAAAGAGGAGGAATCTTGCACTCGTGAGTAATTTTGTGTCTTGGGACTCGGCAAGCCTCGTCCCAAGACACAAAATCACTCACTCGTGCAAGATTCCTTCTCTTTCCATCCACTCGTGATGGAACCTCTATATCTTTGAAAGCCATCTAAACCTTGACATATACATATAGGTATTCATTCGATAGCTGTCACTGAGTACCCTCAGATGAACACCCATATGCCCGAGTTTCAACGATTTTTGATTTTCAATTACTGCAACAAAAATACAGAGAGATGTACATTCAGCCGTCACTATTGTATACTAGTATTCCGACTGGTTTGCTACGTGTCTTTTCACATTGCACAATTATACACTGGTTTCCTGTATGTTATAATCCTTATAATGTACTAATCGCAAAGTATCATTACCAGTACTATAAATACTTCATACACCAATTGTACTTGGTGAACTATATTTGTAAATATCTTTAAAAGGAATATTTAAACATGATACGAGTATACATATTAAACAATGGTCATAGTTGACTCCCAGTAAAATAAACACAACAATTCGTAAAAAAGAAAAACTTATAGATTTATACAGTACCATTGGAGATGAGTCGTTCCCATATACAGAGTACCAGGTCCACGTCTCGTCGCTCAGGAATTGGATCTTGTATGAGGTAATGAACCATCCTTTGCTTGGCAGACCTCGGAGAGTTATAGATGTCACTAAGAAATTGCTATAGCCGTTGCCAACCTACAATACATCAAAACAACATACTGATTGCCATAGTGACATGTAAATAATAGTTCCCGCCAAGAGTTTTTCTTTTTTGAATTTCAAATTGAACACATGTGCAACGGGATTTTTATTTCCATAGAATGCAAATCTGGTAGTTCATGACAAAAAAGCAATATTTCTCGCCATTGGTCTATTCAGGATGGCAACTATTCATAATTCGCAAAGTAATAATAACACAAACGTGATACATAATGCAAACGTCTTTTACCCTGTGGTAGGATTTGATGCATATCTATCGTGGAATATTGATTCACATTATGTGTTTTAATATGTCAGGTAATTATTACATCTTGTACCAACTATTTTTCGTATGTATATCAATACTGAATTCATCGATAAAAGGTTTCCATTTTTGATCAAATCTGTCGTAAAGAGTTAGTAGTGCGAGAACAATGCATCTTTAGTGTACTATACTCATAATTAACATTCGAGATTTGTGAATTAAATGCACTTTCTCAATATCTAGCTACCTACCTGCCTACATATAAAAATATACAGGTACATACATACATTTATACAAACATACATATATACATAAATAAAAGCATACGCCCTATTTGAAAGTGAAGTACAACCTGCTATTGACTCAAAGTGATTATCATACGAGGCTTTCTCAACTATCTCAACTAAGGCAGCATGGGCATTGTTTCGGTAAAGATACTTTATTTTGCGTGTGTTGTGACGTGAAGCCATCAGTTTCCATTAAAGAACTAAGAAACAGCACCTTCACGTAACATTAGAAAGGGTCACGTACTATCGTTAAATCATCGTGTGCAGATCGTGCTAAGGTGAACAGTGAACAGTGTTTGATATTATAAATTTATTTGTATGATATCATTAGTTTAATACGCCCTGTTTGAAAGTGTGGTCCTGCTGATATCAACCCGAAGTCATCCATATTCCACGAAGTGGAGCCAAGTAGGATATGGATGAGGGTGGAAAGCAGGCCGGACAGCACTTTCAAACAGGTTGCAACGAATTTATCACTTGCTCTTTCATGGTAAGAAAAAAGTTTCATAATTGTGGGTAGGAGCCCTGTTCGAAAAAACACTATGCATATTTTTTGCATTTCTTTACCCCCAAAAGTCTTACATCCTGCTGTAAGGGTACTTTTATGGTGCTTAATGTTTTCCTCATCCAAGGACCTTTCAGGCAATATATACTTTGTATAGGCGAAGTTGTCAAATAAAAGCAGGGTAAACAAAAGATTGAAATTAAGCCCATAAGCTACCTTAAAATATTACCATTTTGTAGTATGAAAATGGATATATGATATCAAGAGCGTCCTGAGCTCAAGGTATTATCATACAAACATGACATCTCTGCGGGGTGCACATTATACAAATATGACATCCCTGTGGGTTTGCCAACATGATTGTCTACCCCGAGTGAGCATTGTCACCCCAGGGCGTAGCCCGAGGGTGACAATGCTCACGAGGGGAAGACTATCATGTTGGCAAACCCACAGGGATGTCATATTTGTTTTATTATACCGAACAACCCCCCTCACCCCCGGGCACCTAAAATCCATGACAAGTTGAAACTTACAAACTCACTTGGGCAGTGCAATATCGAAGCAGCAGGTTTACCGTGCTGACCATGCTGGGATTTCCTATTTGTTTTATCATACCAAACCACGTATGATCTCAACTTGGTTGAGATTTTACTATTTTCTCTAAATTAAAGCACTCGTTATTTTCTTTATCGTTTTTCTCAACACTAACATTATTCCAGTGTTGAAGGCGGCATTCTGCTCAGGCCTTTTCGCATTTCGCCACGCGTGGGGATCTTGAAAGCATCACGTCCTCAACAATATAGGGAATCATGAAACGGCACCTTGGCAACGGGTGCTAATGCGTCGTCTCCTTGACAGCGGGTGCTAATACGTTGAATGGTGACCGCTGTAAAGGAACCTACAGAGACACAGGTTGCTAACAGTCTTGACACATGGCTCTCATCCAATAGGATAAGAGTATTCTCACGTGAGGTATAATAACAGGAATTACTTCCCCGAGTATAGTCAATTAGCTCACGCTGTTGCTGTGTGCTATTCAATTAGCACATGCTACTGCTGTGTGTTATCCAGTTAACACACGCTGATGCTGTGTTATTTGATTGAATAACACCCGCTGTTAAGCACAACAGCCTGTCGCTCAGGAGTTAGTATACCATGACAATTAATCTAGCACCCATGACCAACCAGAATCAAGAATCTTCACGTGAGGTATAATAATAAAATATAACATCGGTCCTCATGCCTCTGAACACAATGAGCCGTGAAGAGAATCTTACACTTTGAATAGGCCGCCAAGCAAAATCTGGCTGGAGGTCAGAACGAGGCTTGTGACCTCTATGGGTCAGATTGCTGGCCAAGCGGTAATATCAACTAAGTTGGTGCTTCAAGTAGTAATATTAAATAATTCTGCACTTCGATATTGAATCTACAAAGTGTGAACGGCTCCAGTTCTGACACCTATTGGCCAATCAGCATCGGGAATTACAGCAGAGCAGGTGATAATATGGTGTGCAATATATATGGCTGTACATCTACATAGGCGGGTGGCCAAATCCCTAAAAGAGCTCTAGAAATATTTTTGATGGCGTTTTTCGTTACAAGTCGTCATCCATGCTTATTCATCTCTACATAGGGTGGGCTTTAGCGTACGGGTGGATGACATGTCTGCTTTTGCTTCATAAGGGAATTTTGGGGCATTTTATGCAAAAAATCACCAATAAAGTATGTTTTTTGGGATTTCCTTCTAGAAAATTCATTTTTTGAGATAGAAACTCAAAACTTGCTACAAATGTGTTCAAGAGGATGCTTCTGATCATAGAACATATTGTGTTAGTGTGAATTCAATGAACCCCCTGCTGTGAGTGATTTTGGGGTAAAAATCATCAAAAATGAGTGATTTTTGTAATTTCCCACAACTTGAATGTCACCCTGTGGACTATTCCAAACTCACAACTAAATAGTTTTGGTTTAGAAAACTACCCAAGAAGATGTAGAAACAGAAAGTGAGTTATGTTTGAATATTTTCATGATATGCTACGTTTTGGGGCATTTTATAGAAAAATTGGCATTAAAACTAGTGATTTTAGGGATTTGCTTCTGGAAGGTGCAATTTTCATAGTAGGAACTTGAAACTTACCACAAATGATTTCATAAGGATGTCTATGATTATCAAATGGTTTGTGTTAGTATGAAATGTATCTGACCCCTGCTGTGAGTGATTTTGGGGTAAAAACCTATAAAATAGTAGGATTTTTGTAATTTCCCACGAGTTGAATGTCACCCTGTGGACTATTCCAAACTCTCAACTAAATAGTTCTGGTTTAGAAAACTAACCAAAAAGGTTTTGATAGACAGGGTGAGTCATATTTGCATATTTCATGACATGCTACGTTTTGGGGCATTATACAGAAAAAATGGCATAAAACAGGTGATTTTAGGGATTTGCTTCTGGAAGGTGCAATTTTCATAGTAGGAACTCAAAACTTGCCACAAATCATTTTATAAGGATGTCTATGTTAATAAAATGTTTTGTGTTAGTATGAAATGTATCTGACCCCTGCTGTGAGTGATTTTGGGGTAAAAACCTTTAAAATAGTAGAATTTTTGTAATTTCTCATTTATTTGAACAAAGGTTTATTATATCTTATTCCAAGTTTCTAGACTGATATTGTTGTTACAGAATATTAACTAAGAATGGGCATATAGGGAAAATAAGTTATGTTTGCCAACCTATGACTTGCTAAATCTGGGGTGTTTTACTGAAAAATCGTCAAAAGCATGCGTTTTTAGGAATTTGCTTCTGGAAAATGCTGCCTCCAATGTAGATGTATAAAACTTGCCACAAATATGTTCCCATTGATGCATATGGTTGTAGGATGTGTTGTGGTAGTTGAGATTAAATGTAGCTCCTGCTGTGAGTAATTTATTGGTAATATCCTTTAAAATCATGCATTTTTTGTATCTTCCCAGGCTTAACCTGTCAACTTAGAGACTATGCGAATGATTTTAATTTCCCAAATTTGCCAAAGAAATCACTTAAGAATGAGTTGGTGAAGGAACTGGGTTAGGTTTACTAGCTTTCATTGATAAGCTATTGTTTTGAGCATTTTATGGAAAAAGTAATGAAACGTGAAAACTTATAGAAATGTGATTTTTGAGATTGAAAGTAGCTCCTGCTGTGAGTAATTTATGGGTGATCCTTTAAAATTATGCAATTTTATTTGTATTTTCTGAGGCTTAACTGTCAACCTGGAGACCATTTCACAATTTTGCCACAGGAAATCACCTAAGAATGTGTTGACTATGGAACTCAGTTATGTTTACTATAGCTAGCTTTCAATGATAAGCTATGGTTTTGGGTATTTTATAGAAAAAGTAAAAATGTGAATTTAGAGATTTGCTATAAGAGAGAGTAAACTTCATGGTAGGAATTTAAATTTGGTACAATTATATTCATTATGATTTCTGTGATTATAGAGATGTTGTGTTTGAAGTTTCATGTGACCTCTGCTTAAGAATTTAAGCGATTTTTTGGACAAAAACTTTGAAACTAATATTCTATGGACTATTTGATTATATCACAGATCAATCTAACATTCATGCATAATTTCTCACCTTTTTGCAGTAAAATATTAAGAAATGTGTCATTAAATAGTCCCTTTTTAGCATTTACATTGACCTTTAATGGGAGTTGTAACACTGTTTGCCATTCAGCATTTCAACAATTAAGATGTGCCACAGGTAGATGTGGTGTTTCATTATTAAAAATGATCCTCTATAGACCCCTATAAGAATGAAAACACAGGAAATAGTCTTTTCACAAAATAGTGGTTTATGAAGACGTGGCTTTACCTCGAGGATGTTCCCCATTCATCACACTTAAAGAAAAATCAAGTTTTTTTTCTGAGTGCTATAAAGCATTCTTCCTGAGTTAATGCCTCATAATATAAGGCACTGGCCAGTTGATGACCAGGAAATACTTTTTAGCAGTGGTTTTAATGATGACAACTTTCAAAATCAACAACAACATTGTTATCAAACAGTTTGAGAAGAAAGAAATGCTGGAAGGTGTTCCTGAAAAAGCCCAGCCTTCTAAATATAATTGGGTGATTATACTGTTTTGGGGGATTAGATGCAGAAACTGAATCTGAAAAGTACTAGTAATATCATCACTAATATGAGTATATATGCACATGTACATTACTTTGACTATTAATTCTTGTAATGCTACCTCAGATGTGTTGGAACAGGAAGAATATATTACCAAGCTAATGCAAGCTGCATTGATATTCTGATATAAGTATCAAAAAATAGAACTGATTTTAATCATTCATTAGTTGTTGAGTCTGTTCGGTGGAAAATTGTATTTGAGGATAATATACAGTGGAACCTGATAGGATACCTCTGTACATAGAGCATTTTCACAGCAGTACCTGCATACTGTAACAGCGCAAGGTAACCCTGTAGCCTGTGACTATACAAATCTTTTAAAAGGTAATGGAAGGGCTGCTTAAACAATGGGCTTGTAGGTCCATTTAGTACTGTATATTTAGGAAAGTCTTATCAAAGTTCATAATATGCTCATGGGCTACTTATTATAAGGAGAATAGGTGAAAGGGCTACTAAATGCTGTGGACAAGTAGTCCATCACTGGCTACTAGAATATTTTGGAGATGTTTATCCATACTTGATAGGAGCCCAATTTCCCAAAGCTTTGTGCTAGGAGAGTGGGGGCATTTAATCTATAGGCAGCAAACTGACAAAAGGTGTGGTCCTAACTGTGCAGTGTTTTTGCAGCGACAACCTACAATCTGCTGAATAGGAAGTATTAAGAGCAGTATGATGAAGATATGAATGGGGAGGAGTCAAAATGAATCCTGATTCATGCAATAATTTGGAATTTCGATTATCCTCCTTTTTCTGCGATATGTAGGCTAAATTGTAACTAGCCTGTTGTTAGTGATGGAAGAAACTATAGTAACCCAGTGAAAACCACCTTACCTCAAGTCAGTGATCACTTTCTCACATGCCCTATCTGGGATCAAGGAACAAACACATATTTGGGAGTTGGTAATTTTGTTTTTTCATCACTTTTTCTGCCATACCATGATTAAGTCATGACTTAACAGTTGAGATTGGTTTAGGAAACCAGATTACCCAGCAAAAACTGCTGCCTAACCCCAAGTCACTGGCAACTTTCTCACATAGTGACTGGGATTTGAAAGATCAATGTGGGTGTTTAGTTTTTCATACTTGAATGACTCACATGTATATTAAATTATAAATGAAATAAGATCTCACAGAATGATACTTATGTAACTGAGTGAGATATACCTTAGACTCTGATTGTAATACAGGTGAACTTGGATATGACAGGCTCAATGGGACCAGGAAAATTGGTCCGTCATATGCAAAATCCGTTGTATACATATGACGAATACTTGATATGCATCGGACTGGGACCAAGCATAACGTCTGTCATATGCAAAAATCCGTCGTACAGTGGTCCGTCATATCCAAGTTCACCTGTAGTAGGAGTTCTGCTACTATTCTCTACCATAAATTGATATTGATGCTAATTCAATGACACTGTTTCTTGATCTTCATGTCCTGTGATGTCTGAGACCTGCATACGTGGAGCCCTTCTTAATTTCTCATGAGTGCTCCATGTTCACAGGTTCCACTGTGATTGCTACATAGGCACTATCAAAATTATCCATCTCTCATTATATCATGAACAGCAAAATGATCCAAAATCTAGCATGACAAAATTCCATAGAAATATAGAGCCTACAAAAATCACATTTCTATGAGTTTTCACGTTTCATTACTTTTTCCATAAAATGCTCAAAACAATAGCTTATCAATGAAAGCTAGTAAACCTAACCCAGTTCCTTCACCAACACATTCTTAAATGATTTCTTTGGCAAATTTGGGAAATTAAAATCATTCGCATATAGTCTCTAAGTTGTCAGGTTAAGCCTGGGAAAATACAAAAAATGCATGATTTTAAAGGATATTACCAATAAATTACTCACAGCAGGAGCTACATTTAATCTCAACTACCACAACACATCCTACAACCATATGAATCAATGGGAACTTATGTGTGGCAAGTTTTATACATCTACATTGGAGGCAGCATTTTCCAGAAGCAAATTCCTAAAAACGCATGCTTTTGACGATTTTTCAGTAAAACACCCCAGATTTTGCAAGTCATAGGTTGGCAAACATAACTTATTTTCCCTATATGCCCATTCTTAGTTAATATTCCGTAACAACAATATCAGTCTAGAAACTTGTAATAAGATATAATAAACCTTTGTTCAAATAAATGAGAAATTACAAAAATCCTACTATTTTAAAGGTTTTTACCCCAAAATCACTCACAGCAGGGGTCAGATATATTTCATACTAACACAAAACATTTTATTAACATAGACATCCTTATAAAATGATTTGTGGCTAGTTTTGAGTTCCTACTATGAAAATTGCACCTTCCAGAAGCAAATCCCTAAAATCACCTGTTTTATGCCATTTTTTCTGTATAATGCCCCAAAACGTAGCATGTCATGAAATATGCAAATATGACTCACCCTGTCTATCAAAACCTTTTTGGTTAGTTTTCTAAACCAGAACTATTTAGTTGAGAGTTTGGAATAGTCCACAGGGTGACATTCAACTCGTGGGAAATTACAAAAATCCTACTATTTTATAGGTTTTTACCCCAAAATCACTCACAGCAGGGGTCAGATACATTTCATACTAACACAAACCATTTGATAATCATAGACATCCTTATGAAATCATTTGTGGTAAGTTTCAAGTTCCTACTATGAAAATTGCACCTTCCAGAAGCAAATCCCTAAAATCACTAGTTTTAATGCCAATTTTTCTATAAAATGCCCCAAAACGTAGCATATCATGAAAATATTCAAACATAACTCACTTTCTGTTTCTACACCTTCTTGGGTAGTTTTCTAAACCAAAACTATTTAGTTGTGAGTTTGGAATAGTCCACAGGGTGACATTCAAGTTGTGGGAAATTACAAAAATCACTCATTTTTGATGATTTTTACCCCAAAATCACCCACAGCAGGGGGTTCATTGAATTCACACTAACACAATATGTTCTATGATCAAAAGCATCCTCTTGAACACATTTGTAGCAAGTTTTGAGTTTCTATCTCAAAAAATGAATTTTCTAGAAGGAAATCCCAAAAAACATACTTTATTGGTGATTTTTTGCATAAAATGCCCCAAAATTCCCTTATGAAGCAAAAGCAGACATGTCATCCACCCGTACGCTAAAGCCCACCCTATGCAGAGATGAATAAGCATGGATGACGACTTGTAACGAAAAACGCCATCAAAAATATGTGACATGTGTCCAACAAATATAAGTCGTCACCAAAGAGAATCACAAAGCAGCTCATGATTGTACATGTAGGTAGGCCCGTATCCCCTATGAAACTTACAGTAATGTATCCTTTCGAAGAATAGTATGACACGTATCCAGGACATTCCGTGTTAGCAAACGACACACACTTCGCGCTGTACGTTATGCCTGCGTCGACGAGGGGGTAGTACGCCCACACCGTGGGAGAGCCGCATGCTACATTGATGAAGGGTTCCTCGTGACAGCTACGTGCTTCTACAAAGAGGAAAGGCAGGATCATCAAAAACGAACTATTTAAAGTAGTGGTCGGTTTTAGACCAAAGCAAGCTTATAAACACCGCAATGCTATTGGTTGACAGCCTAATTGCATGGGGGACTACAGTTTCAAATGGGTTGATAACATTTATGGTAATTTTTGCCATCTCGTGTCGTGCCGAAATTGTCAAAACTGTATTTCAGAAATATATATGTTAGATGTGAAAAGAACAATATTCTATATATATTACCAAAACAAACAAACAAAAGAACTAGTGTTTATTCTAAGCATAGATGAATTGTCTGACACTTTTTCGAGAAAAAAAGTAAATTGTTTTCTAACAAAGTTTGAAAAAGGTCTTATCTGCTTGTCTACCAAATATTGGTAGACAAGGAATATCATTTCCGGTATAATTGATATATATATATATATATATATATATATATATATATATATATATATATATATATATATATATATATATATATATATATATATATATATATATATATATATATATATATATCGACTAAGGACGGAGCACATAGGAAAGTGGATTCTAAACAATAGTCCATCCGTTTCCCAAATGTATATGTAACTCTTAAAGTCTTGGTATTAATTTGAAGTAGGTCAACAAAATGGTGCAAATGGTTCGTTGCTTTTTTAGTGGTAAGGAACAACAAAAAACATTACCAGAAAAGTCTGATCTCCAATCAACACTCCTGTTTTATTATTGAAATGGTGTAAATGGACTAGCAAAATATCAAAATATATGATAACTTACTTATTCCCTCAGTATAAAATTCCACTTCCGGTACACCAGGATTTGAGTCTGTGATATTCTCTAGAAATATGTCCACGTAGGATGTCCTGACTGGCACTAGGTTTAGTAAATTCCAGTACACTAATGTGTTGTGACTGTGAACTGGGAACTACATCAAAAGAAAACATAAATCATCAGACATACATAATTCAGACCGTATTCCAATCGAACGAAAAAGTAGCTCAGTTGGTTAGGTGTCGGATTAGTAATCAGTAGGTCGCTGGTTCAATTCCCGGCTGGGGCACTTTGGTCTGTTTTTGGGCAAGACAGTTTATTCCATATTGCCTCAGTCTACCCAGTTGCAAAATGGCTACCCATCATCAATAAGGCAGTGTTTAGAGCTTGTGCGCTATATGCTGCCAACTGCTCTGGAATATCTCTCGGGGGATTGAAGTGGTTTCCGTGTGTACAGACCTGCTAGGGAAGGAAGGTAGTGTGAGCACTTGGGTGGATACAAGACTATAAACCGAATACCTTTACCTTAACCTTTACCTTTAAAAAGGCATGCATCCATGTACTAACCTTTCCGCATTTGAGGTGATTGGAAAACCTTGATATTAATCATTCAAAAAGTAATATTTGAAAAGGTATTGATTTATGCATTGCTTAAATCTATAGAAACAGCACCATTCTGTCAGGTAGAAGGTATTATTGCTCCTCTCGCGTTAACCAATAGCATGCACTAATTGTATCGTGTGATTTGCTTATGAATTGATTCATCAGCACTCGGGCGATATGACAAGTTGTTAACTCCCAATATAATCACACTCACTATAATCTTAATCAGCTCATATATCATTTCAAAACTTATCACTACTTTTTCAAACTCTGTTCTGCTTGTCATTTCTTTTTCTTTACTTACATTTTAATTTATTCTACCAAATAATACCCCTTCATTGGTTGGTTCATACCCTAAAAGTGGCTACATAAGTAAAGTGTGTAAAATGTTTCGGGTAATAATGAACCAGACATTTATGCTTATCTCACCTCTAAACAAAATGCTGATCACAAAATCCCACACTCAACTAAAACCTTTCAATTAATTTTGGGTAGTCAGTCATACGATTGATTCATCTCAGACACATGGGATTAGGAAACAAATGCACCTAATTAGCAGATTTTAGGACTGAGCAGATGAATATCAGAATGGCATGATTAAGGAAAAGCATGATGCTGCCTCCAAGATGGGCACTGATTAAGCATAGTAAGGCGAAGGTTATTTGATTTATTGGTTCCAGGATCCTTCCCAGACCAATTTTACAGGGTATCTTCTTTTAACACACGGAAATTTAAGTAAGCAAACAGTCGGGAGGGAGGTAAAAAATAAAGTGATTTTTTGGCTAGTACTAAAATACATACTTAAACCATATTTTTGAATATTAAAATAATGATTTTTAATAAGATGATGCATCTCAACAACACTGTATTGCATTGCTATTGTAATGTTGCATTGCTCTGGTATTAATATTTTTGTAGTTTTGTTACCATCCATGGTAAATGTATTGTAGGCTCGGTGTACATACTTACGTCTCGGCGGCACAGCACAAATAAAGTGTGGGGATTACATGCATTTTCCCGTCGGGTCTATTCCACTTTGATTAGCGGATCCGGGAACCAATAAATCAAGTAACCGTCGCCTAAGATTTGAGCAATTTTTAATTTGGGAAAACCATGAAGTGTTTCAGTCCATGGTGGAAAACCTGGCTTCTGATAAATTGTTTTATGATTGTTTGTTCATTAAATTTGATCGATTAATTCTGGGGCAATAAAAGATGCCTTAGAGTATGTTGCTAAGGGCATCATTGCACTTGGCATAGGCTTAAAGGCCAACAAACTGGCCCCATGCAGGGCCTTAGCATAGCAGAGGAATAAGGGCACATATCCTACCATTTTCATTGTTATCCTTTTGTGTTTATTGCAATGTAGCTGCCCTAAACTTGAAAGTTATGTTTATCTGACACTGTATAAGGAATAATCTTCAGCCAAAAATGAAATCAATTTGGGACAAAATAAAATGGATTTACTTGGAATCACAAAGAAATAATGAGATATTTCATGGAATGTATAATAAAGCTGAAACATTGGTCATTACGTAACTTGTAGACCCTCAAAGTTTTGTAATAAAATGTTTTTATGTACAGTGCATCAATATGCATGAATCTAATTCTTCGTTGGAACAGGGTCTGATGTCTGCCATATTTAGAACACCTGGTTATTTTGCGATGGTGCATGGGTAATCTTATTCTTGTTCTGATTATATCTATATTTGTTTGTGGAGGGGAACCCTGTGAAGTCCTATAAATCATAACATGTGTTTGAAGTGGGGGTGCATCCTATGCATGGGTATGTCTTTTACCCACAGAAACATGGTACTGGCAAAAATGTGACAACATAGCCTACAATTTTCTTTTGTCAACCTTGGAAGTCGGTATTGAGTATTAAATATATATACTTCAAACAAAATGTATCATGGGGAGTCGTCGGTGCACCATCATGAGACTAATGGAAATTCTACATATGACAGAATCCAGTGACTGTATTTGATGGTATGATCATTTAGTAATTCACTTAGATTACTGTCATGTTTGTTTGAAGAAAGGGATGACTTTAAGGAAGGAACATGGCCTTATATATTACCATTGCGGACACAATGTAGTTTCTGGTATTTTGTGACTTGAATAAATAACACTATTGAATAACAATATCTTGGATTTTATTCAATTTTCCATTGACAAATAAACGAGGTCAGACTTCAATAGGTCAATGCAGACTATACAGCTTCACTCACAAAGGGAGATCAGCTCATGAGCTCACCACCATTCTCACTTGTGAGCTTATGAGCTTGCCAACACATTTCTTCACCCATTGGTATGAAACAAGGTGGGATATCTAATTGATTGAAATAAAAGCAGCCATTCTTCATACTATTTTCAATATGCCATTGCATTTCCCAATCTCTGATGTGATCTTTGTTATAGATCTAAAATATTTTCCTGTCCCTACATAGATGAGCTAAAATAATTGAGCATTTCCACTCGTCTTGCTTTACTAATCAAATGACTTGAGTTTGTGAGTGGTGAGTGCTGCTCGAACAGACTATAAAAACCTATGTGACTACAACATTTATGGCATTCAAACGAAAATGAAAATGTATCTATCAATGTCCAAAATCCCTAACACCAATTACTGGATGTATATAGCTGGATCTCACGATTATATGGGAATTAGAGCAAAAAAGGAGGCTTATTCCCATCACTAGTCATCAGGACTACCAAATGTGCTGAGGTATGCCATGCTCATTCTAGTAACCAAACTTGCAACTGTATGTCATTCTCTCAGAGTTCTTGTTAAATCGAATTATGCATGGAAACTCATCATTCAGAATAATTTTGGCTTGCGCGCCAGAAGGGAATACCCTGTGGAGCAGGTCCTGGTGTCGCACAACTACATCTGTGGGTTGGTTCATAGCATTAAGGACCATTTTCATTTTCTCATCCTTGGTGATAGTAAGGACCGTCAGAGCTGGGGTTTTCTTCAGCGCTATCCCATACATAGCTGTGCATGCTATGTCCACGATGCTTGAAAAAACAACACGAGGAACATCTCTGGCAAAGTAAACACAGTAGGGGTTTGCAGAATTTTTGTGCTTCATCCTTGATTGCATTTCCTGCCACCAGTGGTTCAACTCATTACGCACCAAGGGAAAGACCTGTAATGCAAAGAAGAACATAAGAATTTGGCAAATGTTGAAATGAAATGTAGTCCTGTTCTGTAAGATTCAGAACTAACTTGTCTGGCAAGCCATTACTTCAGGACAATGGGATTAGAAAATTTTGAAATTTCTGTTTATCAACACTTCAGCACACATAAGGCTATATGGGCAACTATACAGTAATACATCTTAACCATTGATCACTAGTAATCCAACACATACATTGGCAGCCGGGGGGGGGGGGGGTAGGTATTTGATCTTGCAACCTCCCTCACATCACTCTGCATTGATGACAGACTGCCCAGCTTTAGCATATGCATCATCGCTTGAGCTATTGGGACAAGCCGTCAGGACAATGGGACAGCAGTTATATTGGGCCCTGAATAAGTATATATTAACAGAATGTTTTGGCATGTTATAATATTTTCGGAATAATTGTTCAAGTAATATAAGCAGTCAAAATATCAGTGCTGGATCAAACTTAAACAGGATGGGCTACTTTATTTTATTACAGAGACGTTTTTCACTTTCTTGATAAGCACTAAGGTAATGATGATGTTAGAAGCTGACTCCTAGCCAAGAAATGCCTATATTCATTATTAAATTTGCCATACAGGGTTACCATTTGGAGAAATATGTACATACCTGCATGATTTTGTACCTCTGAGCCCTTGCCTTCGTTCTTGAAGTTACTGGATTGTACTTCTTGGTTAGGGATACCATTAGCTGCTTTGCCTCTGCTATGAACTCCTCCCTGCGTGTTTGGAGGGGGTTCCCCGCCCCTAGATACATTTGGAAGTCCTCATCAACTGCATTTAGCTGCAGATTTAGCAGCTGGACAAGATAACCATTATCCCATGTGTCCTCCATGCTTTCAGATTCTGTGTGGCACGAAACTGGGTCAGTGGCACAGAAAATGGGTCAAGGAAGTGGGGCACAGTTCGTACCTCCAGGAGTGGAGAGCTGGGCTCTATTTTTAGCTCAGCTGGGCCAGTGTGTCAAGGTACGAAATATTCACAGTTTTAGTGCAGAAAAGGTGTTTTTAAATTTTAGAGTTTTAATTGTTCACTGTTGGCTCAGTAGTCGCAAATATATATTGAATGTGGGCACCCTCTTTCAAATATTTAGCTAAGAATACTAAGATAACATTGGCAGGTTGGAGCTAATTGTTCTAGCTAGTCCAGTCCCTCAGTGTTTCTTTTGTCCCAAGATTTGTTTGTATTGTTCAGACAATGAAGTGTAATCACTATCACGCGTGCTGTCACTATTCAATTTGTTGCCATAGTAAATGCATTGCAACAGACGACGCTGAACACAAGAAGGTAGGGTTGAAAAGTTTAATGTTCATACTAAGAGTTCTACAAAACTTGTTCTTATCTAAAATACCTGTAGCAAAAGTCTTATGTCAAGTCTTAAGCAGTATCTCTCAAAAACTCTAACAGTGGGCGTCTGGTTGCATGTGAGTTGTGGTCGATACAATGAATCTGTCTTCGTCCGAGTCAAGTTGTGGTAGTCAAGGGTGAAAGCCACTGGACAGAGGCTGTACTTATACAATGTAGCGAACTAACTCAGTCCGGCGTGAGCTGTGCACCGGCCAGCGGTTTGAAAACTGACTAGTGTCCAGTCAGTGAAAAGTTACAAAATAGAGACCACAGGAGGTGCCCTAAATGTGCCAACCCCTGTGTCCTGCGCTGATGGATAGGCCGCCCTTCGTGCTTAGTCTTCGTGCGAGGGTAGCTGGGTGGGGCGAGAAAGGAGGGCTATGGTTTAGCATGTGTTTAAACTGGATTGTATTACAAATCAGTGCTGTATCACACAACTGAAAAAGGGGATGGGTGGGTGGGAAACATTTAGTGAAGAGGAGTTCTCGCTGCAAGCTAGACTGCTAAAGTGGCCGTTTAGTTGGCCGTCCTTGTGCTTATGTCTGGCATGTTTATATTAAATCTGTGTCAAAGTCACATGCCTCGTGGTGAATCAGAGCGGGAACGGGGAGCACTGGGAGCAACAGTGCTGACAGAATTGACGTCACACATGCTCAATTAAAAACAGAGGCCGTGTTGAGCGTGACTGAAATGCTGAGCCTGCTTTGGGGTTTAGAGCGAACCCCAGATGACTCTGTGCAGGGGGGTGACATCGCTGTTGCAATGCTCAGGAATGCTTGCATTCCCACAAAATGACATTTGGAATCCACCCTTAGTAACAGTCTACAGGGCATCCCAAAAAATGCAATCCTCCCCTTTTCCCAATACCAAAAGTAACATCAAAAAATGACGTCGTGTTTGAAGAGAATGATATCTTAGAGATAACCTCTTGCAGTTTCAAGCAAATCCGATCATCCATGACAAAGCTGTGAGGCAAAGTTTTACCCCCATAACTTCACTCCAATGCAATGTTAATTCAATGTGTGTCTGCTCACTGACAAATCACATACAAGCCTTTCCCCTTCTCTTACCTCTCTAACCCAACTCATAGGGGGGAATAGAAATGACAATTGCATTATTGACGCTAAGAGGAACCCATTCAAGCATGAAGCAGAAAAAAATGGGTTACTGTTTATTCATAGCACACTTTCCCAGTTCACCTTTGGCTTTGGTGCTCTCTCCTATTGCAGCTAAGTCGTGACTAGTCAGTTGTAACTGGTGGAGTAAACAGGAGTACCCTTTAGTTTTCGCCTAACCCCTAGTCACTGACAACTTTCTCACATGCCCCGGGTGGGATTCAAACACGTACAGGGGTTAGAAACAGCTAGCAGTCAGTGGCAACGTCATAGATCAAGAAAATGATGAATGACTTTACTTTGAATTTTGCGTGATAGTATTGTTTTTATTTACTCCTGTTGTGAAACAGTTGCTTTGATGGCATGTTCAGCAGTACTTTGATCGAGATTGCATGGATGAGATCCAGGCGTTTGCCACAAGGGCTGGACCCTTTGGTTTTTCGTGATCATTGCATGAATTATTTCGGCTAGTCAAAATAACCCCTATGTCAGTAATTGTTTTTTGAGTTAAGAATATTCTCAATTCCTTTGCATAAAATGGTTATTTCAAAACCGTGTAAAGCAGGAACCTTCTTGCTTTAAAATCACAAAGAAAACGTTGGTATTTTGGAAGTTTGCATCAACACTATATCGCAAAAGAGTTCTGGAATTTGAATTATAGTCCCCTTTTCTGACAAATGTAGGCTAATTCGTAAGTAGCCAGTTGTAAGTGGCGGAGAAAACCAGAGAGCCCGCTGAAAACCACCGCATAATCTCAAGTCATTGGCAACTTTCTCACATGCCCTGGTCAGTACCAAAGTTGCATTATATATAATGTACGCAAGTTTGAAATATAAATTTCAAGCATCTGAAATGTGTGTTTTCGTTCCCATTTTTTAACATTTGTTTATGCTAACTTGATTTGTTTACACTACTATACAGTTTAATTGTGTGGTTTTCATACTTACTATTTGTGTGGAGTTATCACTAAAGCGCATAGCAATGGAGCGTATTTGATGTTCATTAGTTGGACTTTGAAGGACACGAATAAATGTGAGATTTTGGTCAGTTGAGAAGGTGATTCTTATCCAGGCGGGAAGAGAGACAGGCGACCATGTTGTGCCAAGTATCCTGTCCAGGGCTCTGGCACACCTAGTGTCCGAGTTCTTTTCTGACGAGGCTGTGCACTGCATGCCAGTGTCCACTCGCTTCATACCTACAAGTAGAAACAACAAATAAATACACCCATAAGTAGCTGCAGTATGTATAATTTTTGCGAAACGTCAAAAGACAAAGCTACAGTATTTAATTCCTGCGTCAGTCGACCGGACGTTTGCTATTGACTGGTTGTACTGTCACCCATGGATAACATGTCAAAGGAATAATCCAAGCACATCAACGGCCCACCAAGCTTGCGAATCAAAACTACAGTTGTGAGGTCATCCATGCAGCCATGCCCTGGAAACTTGGTCGCAGTCAGGCATGCGGTCGTTTATTACGCCTGGGCTGCCCATGCATTTAGTGCAGGAGTTAAATGTCGCCACTTTAGAGGGATATCACATAATGAAGAAATGGAGGAATGGATTTATATTCCAACAACTTAGGTCACATCACGACGACATGAAAACCCAGAACTAGGAGGAAATTCCCTTTTCTTCATGAACAGGGGGTATTTCAGTTGCAGAAGAATCAATGACACCCTCCACAGTGCCCCTCATGTATGTAGCGACCAAGCCAACCTGCTTATGAAAATCCAAACGAAACACAATCTGCAAACTCCCGCTTTGGAGCAAGGCATCGTAACCACTGAGGGAAAAAGGGAAGAGTTTGCTTAATTATATAGACACAGCTAGCCCCACAAGTGCATGTCACTTCCTGGCTTTTTGAAGAAGAACCTGTCTGTTTGATAACCTTCCTTATTAATCAAAACAGGACAATATACAGTACAGATATCTAATCCCTGCACCAGTCGACCGGACGTCTGTCAGTGCCTGGTTGTATAAATACCCATGGACAAAATGTCAAAAAAATGCCAAGCACATCAATGACCCACGTAGCCCACGAATCAATGTTACGTTCATTTGTGGGGTCATCCAAGCACCCAGGTGCAGGAAACTGAGCGGCAATCGAGTGCGTGGTCGTGTATTATGCACGGGCAGCCCAAGCATTTCGTGTAGGAACTAGATATCGGCACTGTAGCAATAAAGGATACCTTTCCGTCCTAGCTTAACGACTCGTGTCCTATATAGCAATAAAGGATACCTCGTGACCCTACCAAGTGTATAGTACATATATATATATATATATATATATATATATATATATATATATATATATATATATATATATATATATATATATATATATATATATATATATATATATAACAGCAGGGAACATATAAGACCTGTAAGCTTTGATAAACTTTGCCTTTTTAGAAAAATAGTAGTTTTTTTTTACCTCTGTGGAAATTCCATCGTATTTCTCCAGGAGTACGGGCAACGTTAGATAAGCGAACACTAAACACAGTGCCTGCAAACAAATCAGCTCCAATGAGAAGATGGCTCAGTTCGTTGTACGATGGTCGAGTTTCATTGATAGGGGTGCGTAGTGCCACCAAAGCGCCATTGATGTAGACCCTCCAAGTGGTGCCATCGTAGGTGATGGCGTAGTACTGGGTACGATGTTTGGACGGATGCTTATACCACCTGATATCTCCTGTGAGGTTATTGTGAACGTCGTACATGGCCAAATTAGCGAACAGTTTGTCTCCGTTGTCCTTCTTTAAAGTCAGCCATTCCTCACGGGAAAGAAACTTTGAACCGGTGTGTGAGCCCTGATCTATCGCCCAAAGTTCATAGGTCACTTCCGTAGAGTTGAATCCGTTGTGAGATGAAACATTGATGTAGTCATTCAGACCAAGTTTGAGACCTGTTCCGCATACATCTTCGGTAAGGTCCGTAACCAGTTTGCCAAGTCCGTGTATCTTCCCAGGGTTGTTGAAGTTGCTGACGTCAGGAACGGTACCAGTGACGTCACCAGTGCCAGTAAACTGCATCAGAAGAACTGTGTTATCATCAGCCTCGAATTGACATGGTAAGGGCATATCTGCAAGATATAGAAACACCAGAACATTATATTTCAATTCCTTCACGGTTTCACTCTCTGCCTCTTTAATAAAACGCGCTTTTGAACCTCTTACTCATATATTTATTATTATTATTATTATTGTTATTATTATTATTATTATTATTATTATTATTATTATTATTATTTTTATTATTATTATTATAGATTATTATCATTGGGTAGATTTCAGTTAATGTGGTCATGAAGTAACGTTTAAATCCACGAGAGATTGAGGATGACCGCATACTAGTATATATATAACTATATGTATAACTATATAACTATATAACTATATATATATATATATATATATATATATATATATATATATATATATATATATATATATATATATATATATATAGAGAGAGAGAGAGAGAGAGAGAGAGAGAGAGAGAGAGAGAGAGAGAGAGAGAGAGAGGTGAACTGGATGTGGACCCTAAATTTCTATCTGGATTAGGCAAAATCCGGATTTTGCATAAAGGCATAAATGGAAGAATTTAGCAAGCACGCTTGGCAAGACACAATATTCCCTGTCTATTTAATTGTCTGTCCTCTTCGTTATTTGTGGGCGAGGACATTATTTCTGCTTTCTGTGGCAATGACTTTGGCACGTTGAATCATGCGATAGGGCGCGCTCAATTCATGATCGGCAATCCGGATAAAATCATATATATATAAATATATACAGGTGAACTGACTTAATACGGACATGCTTTATCTGGATGTTTGGATGAGCCGTAAAGATACTAAGGGCCCGGTCTCTTCCAATTCATGTACATGCGAATTCCAGTGCTTATTACGGACAATTCAATCCGTACCTAGCTTAAACCGGACGATTCTCGAGGCAAGCTCTTTACCATTTGAGGTTTAAGACCATGCTTTTATCCGAGATGCCGACCATGAATTGAGCACGCCCTATCACATAATACGACGTGCCCAAGTCATTGCCATTTAGATAGATAGGGGGATGTTGTGGGAGGGTCAGGGAAAGAGGGGAGATATGGGGGGTTGTAAATATATAGTCGCTGGGTCACGATTCCGTCTTGATTTTTAAAATGCACACGTCATGCCGAGTGTGCTTGCTAAATTCGTCTATTTATGCCTTTATGCATAATCTGGATTTTACCTAATTTGGACAGAAATGTAGGGTCCACATCCATCCAGATTAAGTCAGTTCATCGGTGTATATATACACAGTCAAACTTCTATCAAGCGACCGCTCAAGGGAAATGTCAAAAGTGGTATTTTAAAGAGGTGGTCTCTTAAGAAGGGGTTGAGGGTCTGAGCGAGGTTATGAAAAAACAAAGAAGTTCCAACAATGACCTGGAATTATTGAGGTTGTTATGTTTAGCTGCGCTTGTTGAAATTTCTTCATTAAAATTTTAAGAACAAACAATTCGGAAAAATAAAAGTTGAACTATATCATTAATTGAGGACCCTCAGAAATGGTATACTTTCAAATTTTTACCGATTATTTCATTATTTTATTGTGCCCTTTTGAATATACAAGGCGTCTGTATGTATATATATATATATATATATATATATATATATATATATATATATATATATATATATATATATATATATATATATATATGTATGTATGTATGTATGTATGTATGTATGTATGTATATATATATATATATATATATATATATATATATATATATATAATATATATATATATATATATATATATTATATAGTATATATATATATATATATTATATATATATGTTTATAAATATATATACATATATATATATATATATATATATATATATATATATATATATATATATATATATTTATATATATATATATATATATATATATATATATATATATATAATATATATATATATATATATATATATATATATATAATATATATATATATAATATATATATATATATATATATATGTATATATATTCATGTTTGTATGTATGTATGCTGTGTATGTATATTTGTAAGCGTATATGAATGTGTGTGTGTGGGCCATGCATGCATGTAGATGTATGTATATACATGTATATAGGTATGTATGCATATATTTAGGGAAATGCCATTACATATTGTTGTGTGTATGTAAATAAGCATGATTCTATCTGTGTGTCCATTAATCTATGTAGACATGCATGCGTGTATGGATATTTGCGTCAGCCATAGTTGCCTGGCACTGTTTATACATATACTGATCAATA
>CAWWDR010000622.1:2500-36288 GCA_963942565.1 Maea johnstoni | reverse complement strand
TATATATATATATATATATATATATATATATATATATATATATATATATATATATATATATATATATATATATATATATATATATATATATATATATATATATATATATATATATATATATATATATATATATATATATATATATATATATATATATATATATATATATATATGTATATATATATATATATATATATATATATATATATATATATATATATATATATATATATATATATATATATATATATATATATATATATATATATATATATATATATATATATATATATATATATATATATGTACTATTAACCTTGGTTTATTAGGGCGGTTTATTACTACGGTTACCAAAGTACTATTTACAATGGGCTAGTGACGACTTAGATGCAATATGGCAGAAAAAATGACGATAATCGAAATTCCAAATTTCCCGATGGCCAGACAGTACGCTGTGTTTCTTCACCTTCTCTTAAATTAATGATTTGCATTGATTTGATTAAGGTTATCTGTGTGTTTACTTTGGATACCTTCCATATGATTGATTTTTTCTGTCTCATTGTCCATGCAAAGGCAATTGTTAAAAGCTAAAGAGAACCTTCGAGCAACCAGTCACTGGGCACTTTCACGTGCCTTTAACTGATTAGGTACTTACATATGTATTGTTATTAGTAGTCTGGATAGGCAGTGAAGACTCAGTACACATTGCCTATAGCTCCCGGAACAGAGGGCTATAGACACAGACACATACATACATACATACATACATACACACACATATACATACATGCACACACACTTGCATACATGCCTACTTACATACATACATACATACACTCACACTTGCATACATGCATACTTACATACATACATACATACACTCACACTTGCATACATGCATACTTGCATATATGCATTCATACACTCACACTTGCATACATGCATACTTACATACATACATACATACACTCACACTTGCATACATGCATACTTACATACATACATACATACACTCACACTTGCATACATGCATACTTGCATATATGCATTCATACATACATACATACATACATAATACAAACATACATACATACACACTTGCATGCATGCATACTTACATACATACATGCATACATACACACTTGCATACATACATACACACTTGCATACATACATACACACTTGCATACATACATACATACATACACACTTGTAAATACATACATACGTACGTACATACATGCATACATACTCACTTGCATACATACATACATACATACATACATACTTACATACACACACCAATTGCGTCTTTGTTAAGCTATCTGTAGCTCTGACGTCACGTGTGAGTGATACTATCTCAGGGCCTAACTAGGCGTATGGTTGTGTGAGACACGTTTAGTACCGGAATTAGATGTTTCAATCTTACCACTGTAAATTCCTAATCGTGGAGTCCCACTACTCAAGCTTATGAAGCATTCTTCTAGGTATCTCTCTATGTTCTCCTGGGGTTTGTGTTTCTAACCATGCATTTGAGAAGATTACAAGTGTACCTTTATATTCCAGATGGTCAAGATAAAATGCACTTAGTCCTTTGAGTACTTCTCTTCACGAGTCGCAGTGACTTTGTTTCGTAATTTTTCTCGATATATCTCTATATGTTCATTTTTCATTTTTGATGTATGAGTTTATCTTCTTATTATCTGTTCTTTCAAATAATAGTTCATGTTTTTTTGTGTTTTAACAACATTTTCTTCATACATGTATTACATTTTGTTCTATAGATATTTTTTGATGTATGTGTTTGCATTCGATTTGCAGTCAAATACTATACATATATACTTATACGAGAAATGACGGAACAAAGTAAAATATAGTTTACGTATTTATTACAAGAGATACACATTAGCATTAAATATGTTAGTAAGCAAATCATTACTCATTAAAAATCATAGTCATTCTGTTTCATCAACAATATAACCGTTCCCCGTAATGTCATTATTAGGATGAATTAAACTTCCTGGATTTACTCGAGATAAAATTTGTCTATTACATAGATGGAAGGGAATTGAAGATTATATCAGCAATTCCATTTTGATATTTTTCAACAACTTCAAATCTTTACACATATGTATAACATAAATGAGAAAATGAACTACATACAGCGAAGGTATTTAATTCCTGCACTAAATGTCCAGGCAGACCGGGCATTCTACACAACCACATGCCCAACTGCCACAACGTTGCTATTGACACGTGACAGGCCAATGTAGAGTAACCTTTCCGCCGTTTGATTTGTAGATGGTTATTGGTTTACCACTGACGTATATATTTCATATATTTCAATTTTGTATATATATATATATCTATATATATATATATATATATCTATATCTATATATATATCTCTATATATACATATATTTATATATATACATATATATATATATATATATATATATACATATACATATATATATATATATATATATATATATATATATATATATATATATATATATATATATATATATATATATATATATATATATATACATATATATATATATGTATATATATAAAGAGACAGCGAGGATATTTTAGTTAAGAGCTCCTATATTAAGTAAGGTTTTCTGATCCATAAATAATCGAAAATTAAAAGTAAAAATGCTTGTTGTTCATGCTAGGCTGTTAATAAATAATATGGAATGAATATATATGTGTATATATATATATATATATATATATATATATATATATATATATATATATATATATATATATATATATATATATATATATATATATATTAAGGGACATCGAGGATATTCTAGTTAAGAACTCACACATTAAGTAAGGTTTACTGATCCATGAATAATCAAACATGAAAAGTCAAAATACTCGTTGTTCTTGCTTAAGGCTGTTTATAAATAATATGGAATGAACTGGCTAGATAATATATCAATATATTTGATATTTCAGTTGTGTGGACGTTCAGTGATGCATCGTTATTCAATATGGTACAATTAACATATAGTGTTATCAGTCAGAGGATTTGGGGGTTATGAAAAGAGTCTCTTCGATACGAAAATCACAATAAAAATGACCCTGATATGCTAACCTAGGGAAATGGATTTTTTCATATCCTTCCATCTTGAAACTGATAACCTCCGAAATATTTACATATATACAATGATATGTTTCCTGTACAATGATAGTTATAAACTGCCATGATATGTATATGTATGCAAGTACACACACATATACATGTGTGTATATATATGTATATATATGTATATATATATATATATATATATATATATATATATATATATATATATATATATATATATATATATATATATATATATATATATATATATACATATATATATACATATATTTGTTTTACTAGTCATTGACGTTCTGTGTGCACTAGTTGAAATGTATTATGCACCTACATTAGTATACTTATATTCGTCTATCCATCTGCTATCGATAATTGAGTCAAATTAATATTTGGATGTAAATGTGAAAATGATCACAAGTTTCGAATACATTAACTCTGAAAACCTTATAAATATAATGTATAATAAATGATTGGTTTACATTTAAAAATGAATTTTCTCCTCAAGAGGTTATTTCTATATACAGTATGAATCTATTCAAGTCTATCACTAAGATATTATGCTTGATGCATCAATTCAATAATAAGAATTGACAACATTAACCTTTTGCAAAATACGATTATATACACTGACACGGTAAAAGACATGAATGCAATTTCGTCAAAACGATACGGGAATAGCATATTATAACTCATTCATCCCAGTCTCAATCATGTATGTATGACACTGAAAACCTATACAATGTGGCAAATAAAATGTTATGCCAAATGTTACAAAATACAAGCATTTGATGTTATACTTTCTGTGTCAGTATTTCTGTGTCATGAGTTCGGAAACATCATTATGCCATTGCAAAAATAGCATTTAATGTCAGATTTTGGGGTATTTCTATGTCATGAATCCAGAAACATTATGACATATGTTGCGGTTGTTCTCGAGACATGAGGTATTTCTTCACGTAGTTGTGTGCGGATCTTCTTTTCGCGACATAGATCATGCCGGTCACGAAGGCCGCCAGAGCGAGCGCACCCGTCAGGACGCCTAAGCCAATCAGAAGGACCTCTTCCTTTGTGAGTCGCCGGCTTTCGCATCGCGCGCCCGCGTACTGGGCAACGCACGTGCACGTGACAACCTCTGACGTCATGGTACATTTCCCGGCATTCTGGCACGGATTGGGATCACATGAAGCTGTGGAGAAAGAAAGATCGCGCAATAGATTTATGTCTAGAATACTTTTCGCAACTGTATACCTATATGTATATCCAACCCACTGAAAGATAATTTCAAAATATATTCATGTAACATGTACGCAAAAATACAGTAGTTGTATTCCAATGCTCGTCTACGTGGGCCGTGAACGAAAAGATGATCAATGTACTGTAGAATAGGAAATTACTACGAGCATGTAATTTATCTGAATTTACCTAATCAGAAAATCTCAGTATAATCAAATTCGGATTAAAATCTGCCCGTTGCTGTGTTAATGTGTAATAATGACTGTTTGGTTAAATGAAAACTTTTATAAAAATCGGTAAATTTGCACCCGGATTAATTCTACAGTATGCAAATGCACAATTGCTTGGAATAAAAAGGGTTCGCTGCACCTAGGCCCTCCATGTAGACCGTTTTGTTCCAAAATTGTGCTCAATAAATTCAAGTTTAACAGATAAATATACACAGTTAGTCAAATGGGAAAGCAGCCAGGAATGAAATGATGCTCCGTTTAGGCAGCTAACCAATGAACAGAGGTGTACAATCTAGCAGGTTATATTGAACAGTGAAAGCTCAAAGGTATGAACAACTTGGGATCAGTGCAAAAGCGTTCACATTAAGGAGGATTCACGTCTCAGAGGTCTTCTTATAATGTAAAAGATACAAATAGGACCGGAAAATAGTGTTCCCACTAGGAGATGTTCACATCTCTGAGGTGTTTACAATAAGAGGGTTGACTACATACATAAACACTACTTCAAGGTTATGCTAAATTTAGGCAGGTATTCAACGAAAAGAGGTTGCAATCTAGCAAGTTACATTGTACAGTAAAACCTCAGAGATATGACCACCTTTGAACCAGGCCAAAAGCTTTCACGTTAAGGGGGACTCAGATTTTTATAATGTAAAAGATACAAGTGGGACCGGAAAATAGTGTTCATGTTAGTAGGTGTTGACATCTCTGGGTGTTCACAATAAGATATTTGACTGTATACTTACGTGCATCTCCCTCTAAGTCACACGCCTTCCCGTAGAATCCGGGGGAACACGTACAGGAGAAGTCTAGGAATCCTATATCATTGCACCTGGCACCATTCTTACAGGGGGCGCTCTTGCATGCATATATCGCTGCAAGAGAAACAATTGATTGAATTAAGTATTACAGCAAGATATCTCTCTATCGTAGTAGTAGTAGTAGTAGTAGTAGTAGTAGTGGAAGCAGTGGTAGTAGAAGCAGTAGTAGTATTAGTATGAGTAGTAGTAGTAGTAGTAGTAGTAGTAGAAGCAGTGGTAGTATTAGCAGTAGTAGTAGTAGTAGTAGTAGTAGTAGTAGTAGTAGTAGTAGTAGTAGTAGTAGACGCAGTGGAAGTAGTAGCAGTAGTAGTGGTATAAGAAGAAGAAGAAGAAGAAGAAGAAGAAGAAGAAGAAGAAGAAGAAGAAGAAGAAGAAGTAGTAGTAGTAGTAGTAGTAGTAGTAGTAGTAGTAGTAGTAGTAGTAGTAGTAGTAGTAGAAGTATTGATAAATATCAAACATATTTGATCATAAAAGATACGATTGGAACTGAAGCTTATATTTCTGCCACTTTTTGTATCAAAGCTTACACGACTAGTCAGTATTCAACGATGCATGAAATTGGAAAACCCGGAGAAAAAACACAGGGAAAGGGGCAGGAAGAATGGAAATGCTGTGATAAAACAATAGGATAAAGATGACAATGTTTCCTTTGTGATGATGATGATGACAATGACAAACCCATGTCAGCATGGTTTCGTTCGCATTTATACGTTGTTTATAATAACAAACAACTTACTACACGAAGCAACTTTCGGGGGAACGTCGTCCAAAGGTGCAGCTGATTATTTAAAAAGCTCCTGTACAAAGACATGTTGCTCCACGTCTGTGCATGTGTTTAGCTAATACGTCTAGCCAGGAATGCTTCCTGAGATGCGGTGAAGTGCAAAAGTAAAAAGCAAGGTGCTCAGATATGTAGGAAAGCTGCTGATCGGTTGTAGTTGGTCAATCTCCTTATCCAGTTGTGCAGGGTACTTTGCATAATGATCATGTAGGGAATAACTTCTTTTTGGGTTATGTGATAAAACATAATTAGACTTACAAGATGCAGATAAGACAGAGAAATGTTTAAGCTGAATATATTTTAAGCTAAAAAAGTGTCAGAAACAGTTTGGGGCAAACACGATCAGATCTGTGTGAAAAACTATCATTCCAATCTTTAATTGCAAATCAATATGAAGCAATTGTGGGTAAGGTGGATCGCGGAATTTACCCTTCTGCATAGATTAATATCTGACCGTAGAAATAATGAACAGCGTTATATTTGTTTGGGAGCATTTTAATGGAATGTATCTCCAAACAAATGTGTCCCTGACCGGCTAAATAGTTGTTTTTGACAAGTATGACAAAGACTTGTGGGGACATCTGTCAGCAATAGAATAGAACTGGAAGTAAGAGGCTTCTATTGTTATAAACTAATCAGATGCACATATAAGTGTGAAGGGGGAGGATGGAGGAAAGGAATTGCTTGCGGTAGCCAAGGTCATATGCCAAAGACATAGAAACCCCGAACTGAAATGAAATACCCTGGGTAGAAAAACAACATTAAATGTGAAATGGTTGAAACTTGATCAAGTCTAATTATACATGTGAAAAACTAAGAATCATGGGCTTTTCCCATGTATCAAATATAGTAAAAGATAAGCAGATAAGCGAGTTGTTTACAAGTGGCAAATAGAAAATACAGTATAGATAATCAATTCCTGCACTGGTCGACCAGTTGCCCATAAGTGACGTGTAGCAGTTACCAGGACACGTCCGACTGTGCTACCGGAATAACTAAGCACAAACGTCCGTAGCCTTGAGATAACGCTATCCCAACTTTTAGCATGTCGGCTCCAACTATGCCAAAGCACCTGGCTATCAATCAGGCATGCGGTCGTGTAAAATGCCCGGTCTGAGCACACGGTCTAGAACAAGAATTAAATGTCTTTACTGTAGGTATGAAAAGCATATTTAAAAGAAGAGAGAAATCCGACCATGTGCTGATTGAATAAAATGAAAAAGCATATGTTTCAATGATAGATAATACTTAATATGGTAAAATGATGTTTAGGATTAATTGATACTTGACATGTTGAAATCATGTATAGGATTAAAATATTTAATCCTTGATGAACCTGTATGAAAAGAGAAAGAGATCGGAAGGTTAAGTTTCAAAGATATTTGATCTCAATGGTATTGAGCTTACGCTTTTTGCACGTTTTCCCCGTCCAATCTTCTGTGCAGATACATTTGTAGGAGTTTAGCATATCCACACACTCTCCACCATTGAGGCATGGTTTTGCAGCACAGTCATCGAAATCTAGAAAGAGAAACAAAATATAGGTGCAAGTGAACCACTACAAGACCTTAGAGAAGACAATAACACCAAAAATAGTTGGTACTTGCTATGGTGAAATCTAGTTGTCACTTCCTATTTTCCAACTATCTATTCTTGCATTATCTATGATAATAAATACAACAAAAACTGTATAACAAGGTGATAAATGACATCATTTCACTAAGGAGATAAAATATAATTAGACTTACAAGATGCAAATTAGACAGACAAATGGTCAAGCTAAATATATTTCAAGCTAGAAAAGGGATCGAGCGGAGACTGGAATCTGCAAACTCATGCTTTGAACCTTTATTTCATTTTTTTCATATTTTCAAAATGTCCAACAAATTCTTATTATTGGTTCTCATTACTGATTTTGTTTTTATGTGACTATGGAGAAATAAAAATTCTGTCGCACACGTGTGCGATTTGAAATTTAAAAAAAGGTGAACCACTACGACAGTGAAATAAACACATACAGTACACACATTTAATTCCTGCACCAATTGACAAGACGTCTGCCAGTGACCGGTTGTAAAAACACCATTGGATGACATGTCAAAAAAGGCAAGCACATCAATAACCCACGTATCTTGTGAATCAAAGCTTCGTTCATTGTTAAGGTCATCCATGCATCTATGTCCAGGAAACTTGGTGGCAATCGGGTGTGCCGTCGTGTTTTGAGGCCGGGCTGCCCACGCATTTAGTGCATGAATTAAATGTTGGCACTGCACTGTGACATTTCCAGATTGTTTTCCCATTGTTGTATATAGGGTGAGTGATGAGGGACCATTTGGTGCCATAAAATATTACCAAAAAGTGATAGTTTGTGGTTTTTGAAGAACAATGACAAAGCGTAATAATTCTTGAGGAAAGAAGAAAATGATGGAGAGTGAGGGCAGGGACTTCAGATCCAAAGAAGAAGAAGGATCTTTTATATGCATGGAACTCATAAAAAATCCACCCACCCCCTTCCCTTATAAGGTGAGACAACATGAATCCTCCCCAATCACACCTGACAAGGTTCCTGATTAAATATCAGGAATCCCCTGAGATGAGACAATCAAATTTCGAAGGGTATCAATTAGTTCTTTTGGAAATTATCCCTTGGGCAATTTGACAAAAATGAGTGTATTTGTAATTTCGTTTCTCGTCACATTTATGTCCAATGATGGATCCTTAATTTCCATAACTGAAATAAAACCTCATTTACAAGTTAGAAGTAAATAAACATAGCCTTACCTGACTGGCAGTCCGTTCCTACATATCCCGGTGGGCATGTACAGTAGTAACCGTTAACTAGGTCATTGCATGTTCCTCCATTTTTACAAGGGTTTCTCTCACAGTCATCAATATCTGCAAATACATTGTAAGAAAAGTATACTGTAGGTTCACAAAAGATTGTGAAGAGTAAATTTTGCGAATTTACAGAAAATGTTTTTTAACTTTGCGAATTGGCCACAACATGGAGTGCCAGCTATACACTTAAAGTGGCAGGACTTATCATTTCAAATTTAAATTTTGCGTCCGAGGCTAAACGCTAAAAATCGCAAAAATTAAACTAACGCAATCTTTTCCGAATTTACAGTACATGGAAAACATAGAGATCGACTGCATACAGTGTAATTTCTGCGCATACAATGTAGTGTGCTTGAAAGGAAGGAAGGAAGGAATCAGTTTTTAGTCATTGCAATGTTGCCTTAACGACTTCAAACAGTCAACAACAATTTGCCTTTTGGCCATCTTTAGCTTGTTTGTTGGTTTTAACGACATTTTCAAACACTTACGCCATATTGCGACAAAATAGAAACCCGGTATCGGGAAGAAATTCCCTTCTCTTTACAAAAACCTCAATGGGGTCTTTCAGTTGCAGATGGTTCATAGACAGTCCTCCACAGCACCGCACATTTATATAGCGACCATATCAAACTGCTTATGAGGATCCAGCGGAGGTATTGTGCTTGGGACGCAGTTGCCTTTGATGCGTAGTTTAACTGCGTAGGGTTGCTGAATGACAAGCTATCATATCAGCATATTGGACAAGACTAGCATAAAGATCATATATCCAAAGACTGGTGCTCAGTTTGATAAATGCGGACGCCAGGGGTGCATGAAGAAGGCATTTATCAAACTGCCATATTGCAGACTCTGACATGGAAGCTGCCATGTTCAGTTCAATTTGAAGCGCACGCCCTATTACTAAGAGGCTCTTATACATTTCAATGTTACAATCAATTGCTATGTCAACTATCTACTAACTATTACTACATCTACGTCAACACGCATGCAACAGATTCTTGCCGCGACTTCTCACAACCAGGCGCCATCTACTGGTGGACTATACAACTACAGAATTAGACATCAACACAGTATACGGGATATACTATGATTCACCCAGTTCTGTAGTTTTGTGTAAGAAAGCATATAAATAACATCGATTTTCCTGCCTTTGAAAAACTAAATGGTGAACAACCATTACTTTGCTTGGGGCATGTACGATATTTCTAATATTCACTGTTCTTTCGTATAAGGAAGGAATAAAGGTAACATCCATTTTCCTGCCTTTATATGACTAAATGGTGAACAGCCATTACTTTGCTTATGGCATGTAAAATACGTCCAATATTCACTGTACTTTCATGCAAAGATGGAATAAAGTTAACATTGATTTTCCAGCCTTTATAAGACTAAATGATGAACAGCTATTGCTTTGCTTGGGGCATATAAGATATTTCCAATACTTACTGTACTTTCATGTACAGAAGGAATAAAGTTATCATTGATTGTCCATGCCTTTATCAGACTAAATGGGGAACAGCCATTACTATGCTTAGGGCATGTAAAATATGTCCAATATTTAATGTACTTTTGTGTAAAAAAAGGAATAAAGATATCATCTATCTTCTTTCCACCATAATAATAAACTGTGAACAGCCATTACTATGCTTAGGGCATGTGAAATATTTCCAATATTTTCTTTTCTCTGGGCTCTCAGATTATATCCTCATTAATATCTAGCTTGCCGGGTATAAGTCTTAATAGGGCACGAAAACTAGCAATAAACAGAAATCCAAAAGTAAAAAAGCTAAAAACTCACTTTTATCACAAAATCTTCCTACGAATCCGGGAGCACAATCACACGTGTACGAGTTCAGTCCATCTATGCAAGCAGCATCATTTTCACATAGGTTGTTTTTGCAATCATTCGTATCTGTTGTAAAAGGAAAAGGGAGAGTTAACATTGATATTCATAGAAGTTATAAAAATGAAAAACAAAAAGAATTGAACAAAAGGCGTGAACCAATATCATACTTTTTTCTTTCAATCTCTTTTATCTATAGTATACTACGAAGTATATACAATACTACAAAGTATATAAGGTAGACACGTTCATCTTATCATCATGAACAAATTTTAATATAGCAGTTTATTGTCCATTAGAAGCAGGGTTGACAGATCAGCTTCGAAATAGTATAAATAGTCCAATATACCTATCAAATGTTTTACAACTTTCATCATAATTAATTTCCATATTTCAATATTAACGGATATTCTGTGCTAGCAGCATCAACTTGAAACACCCATCAGGTGTTGGTCTAGGTCTATGCAAATATAAAAGTTGAATTTTGAGGAAACTCAGCAACAGCAAACATGGGAATCATGTTCACTGATGATAAGTGACATTACGGAGAGAATATTTCTGTCTAATGACTCCATTGCAATTTGGAATTTCGTTTTTCGTCACATTTATGCCATATTGTGGCAAATTCGTGACTTCATTGCAAATCTCACTCTCTCCCTCTTGTGATTCAAGAAAGGAAAGGAACAAATGAATGGATTTTGACTTCTAAGCTTAGGTCCTATTGCGGCAAGATAGGAATCAAGAACCCGTAAGAAAACCCCTTCTTGTGAAAACTGCTGCAGAATGACCATAGCCAGCGCTAAACAATGCCTAACATTTATACAGCGACCAGGCCAACCTGATCATAGAGATCATCAGAGACTCGAACCTGCAAACCAGCGCTTAGGAGCCAGACATCGTAACCACTAGTACAGTACAGACATTTAATTCCTGCACCAGTCGACCGGACGTCTGCGAGTGCCTGGTTGTACAGACACCCATGGATGCTATGTGAAAATATAACCAAAGCACATCAATGACCCACGTAGATTCCAAATCAAAGCTACGTTCAGTTTTAAGGTCATCCATGCATCCACGCCCAGAAAACTGGGTGACAATCAGGCGTGCGGTCGTATATTTTGCCTGGGCTACCCATGGATTCAGTGCAGGAATTAAATGACGGCACTGTATATGACAGATCCCCTCCTGTCAGCTATCTACTCTGAAACCATGCATCCTACTCTAGAGTTCCATTTCTCACGTTTTTAGCTTTGATGTCTCTTATCTCTAGCCTTTAACATGCATACTATAAACAACAGCACTAGCAATCATTATCCAGTTACATTACATTAGAAAACATGTAATGACCTACTTAATAGTAATGACCTACTTACTGATCTCATACCGCTGTCCTTAGAAAATATGTTATGACCTACTTTTTAGTAATGACCTACTTACTGATCTCATACCGCTGTCCTTAGAAAACATGTAATGACCTACTTACTGATCTCATACCGCTGTCCTTAGAAAATATGTTATGACCTACTTATTAGTAATGACCTACTTACTGATCTCATACCGCTGTCCTTACAAAACATGTTAAGACCTACTTATTAGTAATGACCTACTTACTGATCTCACACCGCTGTCCTTCAAAACCAGTTGGACATGTACAGATATACTGTGCTACGAGGTCCTCGCATGAACCCCCATTGACACAGGGGTCAGGATCACATTCATTGATATCTGTAAGAGGATGAGAAAGGCTTTAACATTGTGAGTAAAATCCTCGTCAAACTGGGAATTATTGCATTTCTTTCGTTTTATATACTTTGCAAAATGTTGATACAATGGAAGTTCATCAATATTAAAAGAGGGCTGACACAATGAAATTTCTCTTTTTATCAGTTATACTATAACCAAGAGTGTATCAAAAACTTGAAGACATATGTTAATACGATAACCTATTATTATAATTTATTCAATCGATACAGTATTCGTTTGGTGAACTTTGCAGCAAAACTTAAAAGAGGTTATATGATTTTTGTTCATTTTCTCTACTGAGAAACTGGACATTTTCATCCTACCTCTTTACAAGTTGATTAGATAGATAGCAAAGTAAAAAATATAATACCTTGGAAAATATAAAACACAAACAAACAAGTCACTGGCAACTTTCATTAATGACTTACTGTACCTTTAGTTCTGGGACTTCTAGCTGCAGCAGACAGGCATTATTGAACTCTACAAGGTCTCACTTTGTTCAGTGTAAAAATAAGTCAACCAACATCTTATATGTTTACTTGAGTATTTTTTGAAGATCAATCTTTGACTGTCTGGGAAGATTTATACGTGTAACGTTGATGTAAATCTCAGTATATAACTGTGTGTGCAAGTGTATATTTTGGATGTGTTTGCTAGTGGCTGAATACCTTAGTGTATGTGAATGCTTGAATGCAAAAATGTTTGTTTCACTTTCGTCCATTCTTTCAGTCATTCAGCCATCACGTGTTCATGAATGCACAGAATCACCTGAGCTGCATACATAACAGTAACTTGTATCCAAAGAAAGATAGATGGTCTATGCTATTTCATATTTTCCTAAACTAATCTGCTACTAAGTCTAGGAGTAACGTTTGAATGTAAAAAGTTTTTTTTCATTTTCTTCCATTCGTTCTTTCATTCAGCCATCACGTGTTCACGTATGCACATTATCACATGAGGTGCACACATCCGGGTAAAAAAGATGGAGGGTTCATACGTGTTCTATGCTATTTTATTCCTACTTTTCTAAACTAATTTTCTACTAAGGTGTGGAGTCTTTGGATGTCCTCTTTTTCTTCTTTCACCTAAAATAATTATGATCTGTCATTGTTCTTCAGCAATGACAAAGGACCACGTTTTGCTATTATCTCATGGTACTAAATGACCTTTGTGTGTCGATGTGCCTTTAAACACTTATTCATTCATTCATACCTCTACGCATCTCTGATAGGCATGCAGATAAAAGATCATTATTCCGAACTTTATCGATATCAGCTTGTCATTACTTTGATATCTTATCTTATCATAAACAATGCAAAGATAGTGAAAGCAGAATGATAGTGAATTCGGAACTTTATCAATGTCAGCTTGTCATTACTTCGATATCTTATCATATCAGAAGCAATGCATAGATAGTGAAAGTAGAATGATAGTGAAACAACTGTGACTGTTGCTAATGAAAATGAAAAGCAAATGGTAAAGTGATGGTTTATGAATGATATATAACACTTATTTAAATAGAGCATGTATGTAGCTTTAATAAATGAATGTGATAGCTTAGCTATGTGACTTAAGGTAAATGTGATGTTGATGATATTGCAATTTGAATTTGTGCAGTAGCATGACTTTTTTATCTCCTAGATAACAAATAAAACATTCACATTATCTACATATGATACAAAAAGCATACACTATATACATGTAATAACAAACATTATCATGATGAATTTGTAAGCATATCTCTACATTGTCCAGTTAACTGATTATAAAGAGGAGAAACATCAAAATTTGCTGACTTTAAGAAATATTTTCTTAAGGTTAAATATTGGAATGCACCACACAAAAATACCACTCAACTATATTCTGATTATATACACAGGAAGCCAGTGAAATTACATATTACTTTCTGACTCAAGCTAGAAATTCTGATGATTATAAAACACAATGACGAAACATTTATTGAAGATCAAATATGACAAATATGTCGAGGATAATAAAAGGCGACTTACCTGTCTCGCAATGCAAACCATTAAATCCTGTGGAACAGTTACATTTATAACTAAGAAAGAGATCCTCACAAATACCATTGTTCTGACAGGGATTACTCTTGCATTCATTAGTTTCTGTAAAAGAAAACAGAATTCATTAATCTTTAGAGGTAAAGGTAGGATGGAAGAATTGTTTTACATCGCCTTAAACAGATTAGGTCATATCGCAACGAGGTAGAAACCTGGAATGGGGAAGAAATTCTGTTCTCTTCTGTGAATAGTTCCAAGGGGTCTTTCAGTTGCGGGGTTACCAGAGACAGTCCTCCTTAATGCCACACATTTCTATAGCGAGTAGGCCAACTCGCTTTGGGGGGGGGGGGGGGTGCAAATCTAGTATTCTGCATTGTCAAATGGGAACATACTGGATATTCATGTATTGGTCCAGAAGATACTTTGATATATGGTAGTGCTTTACAAGCTTTAAGAACTGATACTTACAAGATGACACTTAAAATTATTGAGAAAATCAACATGTTGTGACGAAAATACTAGTGATATTCAACATGACTTTAGCCCCGATTTTTTGATCCGATGGGACTAAACCGATTGTTTATGTATTACATTGCTTAACTAACATTAGAAAGAGTTACGCACGTATTTGTTGAAATATATATGACTGATGATTATATAATATATATACAACGTGTTTGCTAACAAAAGGAAATTTTGTATGCGAGAAATTGCTTCTTCAAGAGAAATGTCTAGCTGTTCACTGTGTAATGTACGACAGAGTAATGTGAATATTGTGAATATAATAACCATTACTCACCTTTTTCACAGTTTGTGCCATCGTAGCCAGGTTCACATTTACACATATACTTATTGATTTCATCTTTACACTGACCGTCATTTTTACAGGGATTGCTGTCACATTCGCGGATCTCTGAAGTATGGAAAAAGCCATTCGTAAAACACAATTATTCAAAATTCTTAAATAAAATTAATAGTGATGTAAGTAAAATAGCTAAGGCCATTCGTAGAATGATATGTTATACAAAGACCTTCTGTGATTTAACTCTTAAATTGAAAAAACAATATGTAAAGTGGTGATATTTAGACAACGTGTTAAGTTTCTGGTATTTAATTATTAACGACAAAATCTACAAATATATTGTTCTTTATTCTTTTTATACTAACCATTTTCGCAATTAATCCCTTGATAACCAGGTTTACATAAACAATGGTATTTATTGATTTCATTCAAACACGTGGCATCATTCAGGCAGGGTTTACTACCGCATTCGTCGAAATCTGAAAAACAAGGCAAAAATAAGCATAGGTCTTCGTTTTCGATTACCATGCCACTTTTAAAAATATTCTTGAAATACTTTCAAACTATTTCTCTATTCAAAGCTGGTCCCCAAGATGAAATATTGGCATATTACTACAGAGATTATAACTGAATATTATACAAATATGGCACTTGGGTGAGTGCAATATCAATTTTTATTGCACTCAGAAAAATGATATTGCACGAGGCGCTTGCGCCGAGTGCAATATCATTTTTCAGAGTGCAATAAAAATTGATATTGACACGAAACCAAAGTGCCATATTTGTTTTATTATATGCCTACTGCTCATTCAAATAAAATACTTAACGAATCTAAAGAATTATGCACCCCAATATCAATTTTGTAAGGTGGTCATGTGACCATGATCTGACCAATCACAGCGGAGAATGAGCAGTAGGCATATAATAATACTAAATATTGTATTACAGTTCTCCTTTATCATCAATTGAATACCTTACGTAAAATATTACTAAAAGTCCTGTATTGACTAAAATAAAATTGTGACTTCCCACGACCCATGTCATATATTTTTATGTTCTCATGTAATTACGGATCTTTCATCTGATCTTGCATAAGTAATTGAAGAGAAGAACAATTGTCAGATTCTAAATATCTGATGGATCAAAAATAACATAATTGCAAAGAATATATTGACGCATAACATAATATGTTATTCAAATAAATTTCAAATAATAGTGTGTACACTTAGAAGAAATAAAAGACTATTCTAACATGCAGATATCATTAAGGTTCACACAATTGTATCCTAATAGTTGCATGCTAATGAGTGTGCTTTAAGATGTGACCAGGAGATCATGAATATAAATTCTTACCTAGTTCGCAATTTCTCCCTGTATATCCAGAGCTGCAGGAACAGACGTACCTGTTCAATAAGTTAGTGCATCTTCCATTTTCAGAACACGGGTTACTGGCACATTCATTTATATCTGAAAGCAAATTGTATGAATTGATAATGTTGTATACATGTGGCGGGGACTCTCTTTTTCATATCATTTGTTTGTATATGTATGTGTATTGACAGCATACATTATACAATAGAAAAAAGCCAAAGAACTTAGAATTAACAAAAGATATAAAGAATATTATTCTAGTCAGTAAGTCAGAAAGCCTCATTTAGTCTAGATTGAATGAATGAATGTATAAGTGTTTAAAGGCACATCGACACATAAGGTCATACGATTCAAGCAAACAAGTGGTCCTTTGTCTAAAGTGATTAAGCACATGTGTATGATTGGAATTCTGGTTATATATAAAATGGTTTTGGTTTTATATAAGTTAAAAATGTTAAGATGTGATTGTACTCAGTCTATATAAACATAGATTTAGTACCTACACTATAGAGGCTCTCGAGTCTTGTTTGGCAAAATAGAGCAGCGCGCCCTCTATTGCATTTCCGGTAAACTTCTCAAAATGTAGGCATTGGGATACTGCCCACTTAAGGTGGCTCCATACCACGCTCGTTTGTAGACATATGTTTAATCTATTTTTTAATCTAGATAGATATTCACATTGATTCATTCCTACTAATATGAAAAAGACCTGCTTTTGTAAGATACAATATATGAAAAGGAATATGAATTCTGAATAAAGTAAGCATCAATTGGAATATCAAGTACCAGAGAAAATAAATTAATGGTGTTTTTTGGCTAGTTAACAGGTCTTGCACAAAATGTTCCGATACCTTTTCTTATTTACCTTTTATCATCCTGAATTACTGATCATTTCTATATTTTAATTTGGGAAGAATTCTCGGTTTAAACTGGGTTAAGAGATCTGCCTGCTTTGCATTTACAATAATCATCTCTTTATAAGCCTAAATTGATGTCTTAACTGTAGTATCTCTAAAAGAATGAAATATCTAAACTGTACAGAGGTATTGATATATATTGGTAAATACCTATTTCACAATTTCTTCCTGAATATCCAGCTTGACATTGACAGCGATAACTGTTCTCCCTGTTGAGACACTGCCCATTGTTCTTGCATGGCTTACTTTTGCACTCATCTATGTCTGAAAGATAGATTTATTTGTATGAAAGAAAGCAAATAGGTACACTTCATGTTAAGTACATATGCGTTATACAGATATTCTGGTGATTTGATGAAAAAGAACACCATTCGAGAATAAACTTCACATTTCAAATATTGATGAACCATTTGTCAATATTTCCAATTTTCATTTGATAATCGACGGTTGGTCTTAACTATTTTTCCACTTCTATCCATAACATTGTGAAAACCTTGATTGCCATTTAAAATTGCCAAAGCACAAAGGTCTTTGCATATTGCTTTTTAACTATATAAACACATTAAAAGAAGGTAATTTGTTTCTGGTCCCAGGTTTAAACATCATTGTGATCTGACTAGAGATATTAAAAGTAATATAAAAGTTACCAAAATAATCACACATAGCAAATAAACAATCAAATAAATATATATCTAAGAAAGTTTATTTACCAATTTGGCAATGTATACCAGTATATCCTGGATTGCAATTACAGGTGTACTTGCTTATGTAATCAATGCACACACCGACTGATGAACATGGATTACTGGAACATTCGTCTACGTCTGAAATGGATAGAATATATATATATATATATATATATATATATATATATATATATATATATATATATATATATATATATAAATATAAATATATATATATATATATATATATATATATATATATATATATATATATATATATACATATATATATATATATATATATATATATATATATATATATATATATATATATATATATATATATATATATATATATATATATATATATGTGTGTGTGTGTGTGTGTGTGTGTGTGTGTGTGTGTGTGTGTGGAGCAATGCTATTGAGAGGGAAGAAAGGAACGGATTTGTGCGTCGCTTTCAATAGTCATATTGTGATTAAATAGAAACGCGGAACTTGGGAGAAACACCCTCTCTTCACAAATAGTTCCAAGGGGTCTTTCAGTTGCAAAACGTCCAAAGACAGCCCTCACAGTGCCGTACATTTATATAGTGACCAGGCTAATGAGCCTATGGGGATCCAACAGAGACTCATCTTGCCGTTAACTATTTGGTCTTATGTTTTTCTTTTTAGTAATACTTAGCTGTTTTCTATTTATGATTCAATTTATCACGTACAAATATACAATGCAATGGCCTGTAATTCTTGAATCAACAATCTTACATTTGGACGAAAATGTTTCATCAATCAGGCTAGTATTGTCTTTTATTGTATTGTATTGCATGTTTATTGACTGTTACTGCAAGAGTACAAAATCATATGCGATACAATTATTTCATACAAACCCAAAGAAAAAGCATTCAACTACAGCTAGTGAAATTGAGACTATGACAATATAGGATGTGATGCAGTATTTATTAGGTATTATGAAATATTGATTCTACGTATAGAAAACACCAATTAGTCAGCAATAATTGGCAAGTATCAATTTGTATTTATTTAAAATTGGGGCATAGTGTCATCACTTATACCCTGCAAAACGTGTGTACTTAAAAAGAGGGCTTGGTACATCATGTTACGAACAGAATACGCCCGATATGCTACCTATTGTAACAGATACTAGATTGAAAGGTACATATTTCATGCGTATAGGTCATGGTAGTAGAAAAGGTATTGTATTGCAAGATTTGATACCGGTTATAGGATTGAAAGTGAAATAGTGTATATCTAAAAGTGACCAAAAAAGAAATTGCACCTTATTGTATTTATTAAGATAAGATAACGTTTTGCCTGCAATATCTACCTGCTATACACTGTGGTCCTGTATATCCTGGATAGCAATCACATCTGTACTCATTCTCTAGGTTTTTACATACGCCGTGTAAACAAGGGTTGCTGGCGCACTCGTCAACATCTAAAACATATAGAGAGAAACATGACCAGTTAAACGTATACATCTCTTGCATACATATGACATTACCATTGAAAACCCCGTGTACCAGGTGGTTTTATATTTATTGCGGATACTATATATTTCAAAATTCAATTTTTCAATTGGCTCACGAAAACTAGCTCACAATATACTACCAGAAGAAAACTTTTTTATTTTGTAAACATTCAAAGAGAGAATGGAGGACATATATTAGGACATTAGCAAATAATAGTTTTTGATTGGATTGATTTTTTTATGCGTAACCTATTGAAGGTTAAACGCAAAAACATCATTCATTTGAAAATGCAATTATAGAGAAAAATGCTATAATTGAATCGTACAAACTTTGCTTTGACTTTACCTGTATCACAAACATTCGCAAATAATCTATCAGTTTCTGGTTGGATTGAGAGATGATTTTTTATCTATAACCTATTGAAGATTAAACGGAAAAAACATCATTCATTTGAAAATGCAAATATAGAGAAAAATGCTATAATTGAATCGTACAAACTTTGCTTTGACTTTACCTGTATCACATACATTCGCAAATAATCTATCAGTTTTTAATTGGATTAAAACATGACTTTTTTATTCGTGACATATTGAAGCTGAAACAGAAAAACATTATTTATTTGAAAATGCAAATATAGAGAAAACTGCTATAATTAAATTGTACAAATCATGCTTTGACTTTACCTGTATCACATAATGTTCCTGTCCATCCTGCCTTACACACACATTCATATTTGTTAATTCCATTAGTGCAGTTTTCTGCGTGTAGACAAGGATTGCTGGAACATTCATCAACATCTGAAGCAAAATGTATTGTAACTGGTTATCATCACTTTTCCTGCCATATAAGGCAACATTTGGCAGCTTACATGATATATATGATGCAGGGAAGGTGTTTTGTGTATGCATTGAAATTTACGTTTTAGCAATTCTATATAACGTTAGTATTGCACACTAGCACACATCCCTGCATATTTTTTTTCTTTTGTTGCACCTTTTCTATCATAGAAAGAGAGTGAGAATTGTTTTGTTACTTTTAGAAGCTTAAGTCATATCACGATGAGATACAAACGAAGAACAGGGAATAAATCATCTTCTCTTCATTTATACTTCCAGTGGGTCTCTCTGTTCCAGAAGTACCATAGGCAGCCCTCCACAACATAGCTCATTCATATACTGTATAACTGGTTAATTTGGCATGTACTTAATTAGTTGGCGTTTTTTACAACAGAATATTTTCCCTGTATTTATTTTGGCGTCTGGAGCAGTCAGAACAACGCCATCTTTATGCAGACATATTTTTTCTGTGATCTTTAATTAGGCGTTGGTGGGCATTTGCCAAAAAACGCCAAATTAAAAACCATGCTAAATTAACCAGTTATACAGTACCCCTTTTCCTCACGCCGGGGAACCAGGTATCATCGTAACTACTAGGCCACTGCAAATTCCTAAGAGAGAGAGAGAGAGAGAGAGAGAGAGAGAGAGAGAGAGAGAGAGAGAGAGAGAGAGAGAGAGAGAGAATGAGAATGTGAGAGAGAGAGAGAGAGATTGGGAGAGAGAGAGAGAGAGAGAGAGAGAGAGAGAGAGAGAGAATGAGAGAGAGAGAGAGAGAGCTTTACCCTGGTCGCAGTGCCTCCCAGTCCAGCCTGGCAGACAGTCACACGTGTAGTTATTAAGAAGATTGTTGCACTTCATGGCGTTCTTGCAGGGATCACTGGCACACTCATTGATATCTTAAAGAGAAAACGATAAAGGTATATGTATCCGTACTACAAATGCTCAAGTAATATCTAAGGCAATACAACTATTTTATTCAGCTTTGTTATTTCTATGAACAAAATCATATTCATATGTATACTTTCATACATATATAACCGTTTTATATATATATATATATATATATATATATATATATATATATATATATATATATATATATATATATATATATATATATATATATGAACGCTTTAACAAATTATGCACCCTAGTCCTTATGGATAACAATCGCCTTATGGATATTAAACAAAACCATCTTATGATACTTAAATAGAGGTGTCCACAGCCATAGAAGAGAAATGGCGTTGAGAATCGTCAGATAGAGTTTAAAGCAGTAAAACTTTGCTCTTCCTGTAACGTTTCTTTTTTATGTATTGTATACGGTCGACCGAAATAGCATGCTATTCTAAAATCATAACCATCTCAATAGCCTTCATCTCATTATTCTCATCTCACTGATGCAATGATATCATTTTGGAACTTCATTAATTATCAACATTGCTTTGTGTTTTTCGTAAGTTGGATATATTCTAATATGTTGCGGACCGCACGTAATTTTGATCTAGTTTCTATTAAGCTGCAGTTTTAAATATAATATATATTCATCATCATTAGTTGAAATCAATAACTAGTCACAATTAATCCTATGTGTGGCAAGAGATGTGACGATAATAGGAAAACCTAATTAAGTAATGGAATGTACAAAAAATGATTTTTATTCTGCTTTGTCTATAACTTTTTAAACAGTAGGTGTTCACAGGAAGGGCTGTTCTTCTTGGATTTCTTCAACCCTCCAAACAGGGAGGGTAATTTTCAAAGGAGAAAATGATGTTCATGCTATCTAAATGATTCTATCGTATCTATTTTTGTTGTTGCTAGCAAGCAGATATCATATTTACAGAAATCAACATCTTTAACAATCGCCAAACCCTTCTTTAAGACATAAGATGTAATAGGAATCACATAAATTTCAATATAGTATGTTTAGAGCATTTTTATTGTGTCCAGTAAATACTCGTTCAAGACACATTGCCAGGGTTATGTAAATCAGAAAGAGACATACCATACCAAAAGAAAAAAAGGCGTGTCATAGTGAAAGACAGCTAACAACGTCATAAACCATCAGCTCATTTTCATATCAATATTTTGTCATCAGGAAATATTACTAATTTCACATATTGAATATTGAATATTACTAATATCTTATATTAGTACTGCTCTGTGATGCAGCAAATAACATAAAAATGAGTAAAAGTCCAAAATTTTGTGGTTTGATTTTGCTGAACTGCACTGTGCGTTTACAGGGCAATATTGAAAATGACATGAATGCTTATTCAAATCACGTGTATGTTTCAACATGCAATGTTTTTTTAACATGTATTTTCAATGGGAACCATTGACGATTCTGGGTTCATTGATCATGACAGATAGATTCAGATAGATGAACCTTTTTAGCCCAAGGTGTATTAATGCGTTATATTCAGAGCAAAACATCCATATACACTGATATGATTAATCACATTTCCTAGGGCCTTGCCATGTATTACTAACAACAATACATTACTGACCAAGCGGGTACAAATTGGTTCAATGTACGTTCATTGTACATACACACATATGCACCTGATTGGTACCAACCTGGTTCGAAACGAAAGTTTTAAGGACGTACATTTCTGCATGTACTATGTACGTTCCACCCTGTATGCAATTGGTATGTTTCATGTATGTAATAGGAACCAACTCCTATTGATTGTTGAAGTTACCCGGCCTAAACTGAACCTTATCTAATTACAGCTAGAAAAAGGTGGAAAGGTGGTAAGGTTTCTAATCATAGGTCCACTACTGATTGTTGAACTTAACCAGACCTAATCTGAACCTTATCTAATTACAGCTAGAAAAAGGAGGAAAGGGGCTACGGTTTCTAATCATAGGTCCACTGCATGTTGCCGAACATTCAAAGTACGTACGCAACCGTACCAATGATCATAAAGTCAAACAATATTCACATTTGGTTCATGTACGTACAAATGTACCGGTAACAAACATGGTACATACTATGCCGGCTAGAGAGCTATATGCCTTTGAACAACTATAGTGGCATACCTAATATAATCTTAAATAATGCTACATAGTTAACAACTTTGGTTAGCATTAGTCTGTAGTAACACATCTTAAATACAAATATATCATTTCTTCACTGCATCGAAAGCATAGTATTATATTGCCTGTTTGCAACCATCAATTATATCAATTGATTGGATTCTCCTGCGTTCAGTTTCATTGTGTTTCAAAAACAATAAACAAATAAAACAGATATGTAACAACTATTTGTTTTAAATAATACACATAATTTACCATGTGAATGGAAAATGTTTGATTAAAGGTGTTACTCAAGCCACTGCATACTTATTGCATAGTATTATATACAGTGGTGATGAAATTGCAAACAGGCATGCGTTATATCAAGCATAAACATTAATTACTGACACCTCAATTAATTCAAATAGTATCCACATTTTCAATGCAGTCAAACAAGTATTAAGAAAGCAAGATACATATGGAGGGAATGTATTATATATTGAGGTTGATTCTTCAACTAAGCAGTCAAGTCGAAGAATGCTTAGCTTCATCAAGTATACGTGTCTTATAAGAAGTGGTGTCTCAAATACTGTATGACATTCTAAATAGGTACTCACTTGTCAGTTGTGTCAATCTCATTAGTTTCGAAGCTCACCGCTAGATGGCGCAATTGGCGATGTAGCACTGGTAGGTTGACCTTTCCCCACCAGCTGAGGTCATATTGTAGAAAACCTTGTACATATGACCTACTTAGAAAACTAGGTCAACTGACTAAGAGTTCTTAGCAAAGAGAAAACTTACGAATGTACTTAAGGCAGATCACATTATTAGATGATGAATATTCATGAGATGGAAAGTGCTTTTTTGAATTGGTGATGCTTCGTGATTATTCATTTTAATTAAGGCAATGTGGTTGTTTGAAATGTGCTTGGAATACTTAAATAAATGAAAGTGATCATTCACAAATGGTAATGATATGAGTGCACAGGAAGAAGATGATTTAGCTTTAAGTTAAGTTAACATGAGTTTGTGACATCCAATCTACTGGCAAAAAAATCTTAAACGGTTTATATTTAAATTCAGTATAAGTTCAGAATTCAATTGTGCTCATTCAAGGAACCCTTCTTTGAGAGAGCATGACGTGCTTACGTGTACGTAATTAACAATAGGGAGTCTTTAAATTCCAGCCAATGATAGTTATTGATACTACCGTTATTATCATAATTGTTATTATATTTATCATAATTATCATTATTATTATTATTGTTATTATTATTATTATTATTATTATTATTATTATTATTATTATTATTATTCTTTCAAGCACTATTTTAATATGGTAATTATGAATGGTATTATAATAAGCAGCAGCAGTAATAATTGAACTGAAGCATTTAGTTGTAGTAGCATTAGCAGTGGCAGTAGCAGTAGTAGTAGTAGTAGTAGTAGTAGTAGTAGTAGTAGTAGTAGTAGTTGTAGTAGTAGTAGTAGTAGTAGTAGTAGAAGTAGTAATAGTAGTAGTATGAGAAGGAAAAGACGTAGCAGTATTTTGTATTTTTAATCTGATTATCGTCAACATTTCTGACATATTAAGATTAAATAATTACAGCCGTTTGTTTTGAATAACTAGCAAAGTTTCCACATTCTTCGAGACGGAGTAGTAGTAGTAGTAGTAGTAGTAGTAGTAGTAGTAGTAGTTGTAGTTTTATATCAAAGAAATTGATAAAGTAGTAAGTTTGTGACATAGTAAGTTGAAATAATTACAGCTGTTTGTTTTGAATAACTAGCAAATTTTCCACATTCTTCGAGACGGAATAGTAGTAGTAGTAGTAGTAGTAGTAGTAGTAGTAGTAGTAGTTGTAGTTTTATATCAACGAAATTGGTAAAGATATCACTTGTTTCCGAAGATCTGCTTTATATTGTCATCAGAAACGCGATCAGCAAACGTCTAGGTTATACTTTTTTATAGATGCCTTGGAAATGTACAGAATGTGATTCATTAATTTAAACCCATTTCTGAAACTTTCAACTCATTTTTGGTGAATAAAATGGAACTTATGAAACGTCATTGCCTTGCTTTTAAAAGCATAATCGTAACTGGCCATAGTTTAATGGTCTGGGAGACCATGTCATCCGGCAACTACAGAATAGGCATTATGCCCAATTCATCATACATTAGACTCAAAGCTGTTTAGATTATCAGAATAAAAATGTATAATACAGTGTGGTAAAATACTAATCTAAAACTATCTAGATACAATTTTCTTGCTAGAATACTATCATCTAGAAATGAGTGTAGGCAAGTGTGCATATTCCTACATGTACTTTGTGCATATAGATATAGAATGACGAAGATGAACTCAAGCGAAAATGTCATGCATCATGAAGGGATTCATACAAATAGCACAATCATACTTAGTGTGTGGATTTGTATATGGATTTGAAATTGTAGTATTACTGGTATGTGTTATCCTACATTAAAAGTATGATGTCTGTTCTGTACACGTATTGTAGTGTTTGGTCTGTGTTGTTTTCTTTTACTAAAAGGGAATGCATGATTCATGTTCTTTCATGTATGTTCTTTTATGTAACACTGCGGATGCATATAAAAATGCCATGTTATATGCCTTTGTTTCATAAGTATTGTTTATTGTGTGTTTGTGTCGTTAAGCTTATACGTATTGAAAAGCGTACCAACAGTTTATAACACTTCATGCTATAACGTTTCATGCAATAAGGATATACGATCCATTTTCTTCAATTCACTTCAAAACACCTTTGCATGTTTGGTTTGTGTATTCAGCGTACACGTATGCTTTTATGTATCAAAAAGCGTATCAACAGTGTATAACACTTTAATAACAGGTTTCATGCAATAAGGATATACCATTACTTTTTTCAAATCAATTCAAAATACCTTCTTTGCAGGTCCGTCCAGTGTATCCAGCGTTGCATGTACAGGTGTACATATTCACAAGGTTGTTGCATTGTCCATGGGGAAAACATGGACTGTCAGCGCATTCGTTGATATCTGGAATAAAACAAACGCTACAATTCAGATATTTATTTCTTGCACCAGTCGACCGGACGTCTGCCAGTGGCTGGTTGTATAAACACCCATCGATAACATGTTAATGTATACACCAAGCACATCAACGACCAACTAAGCTTGCACATCAAAGCTACGTTCAGTTTTGAGGTCATCCATGCATCCATGCCCAGGAAAGTAGTCTAAGGAAAAGAATGGGATTGGATTTTTATATCATAGGTCCATTATTGAAAAATTCAGAGTATCGATGAATGGCTATCAACTGACTCTTCGTATGTATTCTATTATTATGTAAACTAAACTCCTTGGCCCGAAAACATATGTGTAGACACCAGAACTACCTTTTTAGCCAGAGTACTATAGAAGGTATGATTGAAACTCTAAAATGATAACTTATTTGAACGCCATCTTGGATTTCTTCAAAATGCAAACTCTACCCATCCTCATGGATGGTTTCAATTCATTTCCTGGTCCCAGAAACATATGTTTAGACACCAGAATCACCATCCTATCCAGAATACAATGCAATTTATGGCTGAAACATCAAAATGGCAGCCATATTGGATGCCATCTTGAATTTCTCAAAATGCTCAAGAATGACCGAAGATCACCCGGCAGATTCAGAAAGGGTACAACCATAGCTAACAATATCAGTTGAGAAAAAACTTCATAAAAAAAATCTAGGATCATCCATACTTCAACCGTTCAGGCCAGCTATGTTGTCTGCATATAGAACAAAGATCTGTCTTATGTGAGTGAGCCACCTTTTATAGTTTAGGGATAATGTATAACATCAAGGATACGTTTATAAAGGCAAGTCTGGATTCAAATGCTGGACCTTGTGCAGATATGAGACAAAGCGGGCTGCGATTAAGCTATGAAGCTTAACTTTAATAATTTGGGTTTCGTCTTTCATCAATTTTTCTGCCATATTGCAGCTAAGTCATGACTAGACAGTTGTAACTGCTGGAGGAAACCGGTGTACCTGGCGAAAACCACCGCATCACCCCAAGTCATTTGCAACTTCCTCACGTCCCGGATGGGATTTGAACATGGCCATTGATGAGACTCTTAGCTAACCATCATTTCTAACTGTTAAAGAATAGTCATATGTAGAAGTAATATGCAAGTATCCTTTACCTTGTTCACAGTTTTTGCCCTTCCAGCCAGGTTTACAGTCACACGAGTAACTGTTTAAGAGATCATTACATCTCAGGGCATTCCTGCAAGGATTTGGCGAACACTCGTCGGTGTCTGAAAAACCAAGTATTCATATCGTTAGACTCAATAACTTATCCCTTATTACCTACACCATATAAAAAGTGTGTTTCTACAGTTTGATGCAACTCTTATTAGGAGAGCTACAGTACAGGCATTCATTACTGGACGTCAGCTAATGCCTGGTTGTGTAAAAAGCTATGCTAATATGTCAAGTAAATAATCCAAACACATCAATGACCCACGTAGCCTGCAAATCACAGGTACGTTCAGTTGCGAGGTCATCCATGCGTCCATGCCCAGAAAAATGAGTGGCAATCGGGCGTGCGGTCATTTACTATGTCTGGGCTGCTCAAGCATTTAGTGCAGGAATTAAATGTCGTCACTGGATATGGACATTACTTTTGTGTACTAGAAAAGTATATATATATATATATATATATATATATATATATATATATATATATATATATATATATATATATATATATACATATATATATATATATACATATATATATATATATATATATATATATATACATATATATATATATATATATATATATACATATATATATATATATATGTATATATATATATATATATATATATATATATATATATGTATATATATATATATATATATATATATATATATATATATGTATATATATATACTAGTATATGTAAACTATATAAGTACAATGTAATCGACATATAAGAGGAATCTTACGTTTAACGAAAATCTATAGGTATATTTCGAAATACCTTTTCATGGAATTGATAATCCGTAACTCTTCGCGGACCTCATATTATAAGGAGTTTATAAGAGCAGAAAAGTACTACTTACCCTTTTCACAGCGTGTGCCCTCGTAACCCGGACTACAGCTACATGTGTATCCATTGATTTTATTAAAGCATTTGCCACCATTAAGACAAGGTCCACTTTCACACTCATCAATCTCTACAATAGAAATACACAATAGGTTGTCGAATTAAGTTTAGGCATGAGTGGAAATATTAGCATATAAAAACACATGCACATTTCACAGATATTTTTTTTCAAATTTATCATTGTCGTATTACTCCCCAGATTTCGCAAACAAAAAGAGCATATTTGACATATTAGAAAAGCTAGCATTATGCCTTTCTCTTTTAGCCTGAACTTATTAATGAACTGTTTGTTGTGTGTAAGAAATATAATGCACTGGTTCTATTAGAAAGCATGGTTTTAAGTTTATTGAACACTATCGCAAATACATATTGGTAATTCATTCAAGAACTCTGGATTGGAAAAATGCTTAGTGTGCATTGATCAAAATAAACTGTCATCAGATATTTTAATGTAAATGCATAAACAATTGTTGTGCTCCCACTGCAAACCTAAGATTGACCAATATATCTTGCTTATAAGTATGGTAATATTTTATGTATGGTAATATTTATGCAGTCAATTTAATATGTGACAATAGGATTGTTAAGGTATGCAATACAAAAATAAATCTCATCGTAGTATTTGGTATCAAAGAAAAACATTTTATTTGTACCTGTACACTTATAACAATGGTAATGTCATTCATATTCATTCGGACCAATTCTGTATATAGGATTGGGTTTCAATATACTAGTATTCCCTTCTAATCAAGTGGATCTGTACATTCAGTACAGGTTTTATATTGTATACAAACTATGATTTATGGCAGGGTCTCTCTATGCTCGACCATGTGTGAAAATCGCCAGTGACTTGTGGTCAGGCAGTGGTTTTCGCTGAGTACTGGCCTAGCCGAAATGTGACAGAAAAATTGACGACGAAAAATAGAAATTCCAGATTCCAAATCAACTTACCTATATCACATCTAGTTCCTGTATACCCTGTGTTGGAACAGTCGCAGGCATACGTGTTAATGCCATGACTGCACACACCATGAACACAAGGGTTGCTTAAACACTCGTTCACCTCTGCAAAACAACACCATTAAATACATTGTAATATATCATTTGTTGGCCATATCAAAAAGGCATGTACAAAGCAATTAACAAGAAGTCTCAAAAACTATACAGGAACATAGAAAGACACCATGAAAACTTACAAACCCAAAAGTTACTAAAAACGTTATAACAAACGAATTTTGTATTACATTAGGGTAACAGGAAAAAAATACAGTAACCATCTGTGGTATAGCAAGAAACACCTATAACATAAATGATTACGGAGAGGTTGAAACAACTTTTTAATTACCAATATATCAAAGAGCATCTAGAATACCCTAAATTGCATGTACAATTGCAGTGAGTAGGTTGGTTTTATATATTCTCTTTTCAATTCTAGCTCGGCATAAACACATTAAGAGAGTGTAATACATTCTCCTTGCTATTTTATTGTGGAATAGTTGCAGAAGATCCATAGGCAGCCCTCCACAATGCCGCATAATTGAATAGCAACCAGAACGTTTTATACGGGAACCAGTGGAGGTTCGAGCCAGACACTGTAACACTAGCTCACGGTGGGTCCCTCTGATTTGATCAAAAATAGAAATGTATGACTATACCAATACCACTATAACTTACCTTCTTCACAATGCTTTCCTTGATAGCCAGGTGAACACTTGCAGGTAAAACGATTAACATCATTTATGCACGTGGCACCGTTAAAACAAGGTCCACTGGCACATTCATTGATATCTACAAAGATAATGAGAGGCAAACACGATTTTAGAACAAGAGGCTTAAGAATTGGGAATAGACATATGGAAGAGAAGGTGGAGTGACCCATCATAAGTCAGTCGCTGGCCTAGGTTTGTGAGAAAGTTGACATTGATTTGTGGTTAAGTTTTCATCCAGAGCTCCGGTTTCCTCCACCACTTATAATAGACTAGTAACGACTCAGCCTAGACATGCCTCATAAGCTTAATAAAAAAGTCCTAAATCCTAGTTCCATGGATTTTCATAGTTCCATTTTTTGAAAGTAATAGATACTTGTGTATCTCAGTGCATTTAGATTTGATCCATTTGCAATCATTATAGCCAAATCGAAATTTGTAGTCATGACATTATATATGCAAATACATATATGTATATATGAATATACATATATGAATATATATATATATATGTATATATATATATATATATATACATATTTATATATATATATATATATATATATATATATATATATATATATATATATATATATATATATATATATATATATATATATATATATATATATATATATATATAAATATATATATATATATATAGAGATATAGATATATATATATATATAAATATAAATATATATATATATATATATATATATATATATATATATATATATATATATATATATATATATATATATATATATATATATATATATATATATATATATATATATATATATATATATATATATATATATATATATATATACATGTATGTATGTATGTATGTATGTATGTATGTATGTATGTATGTATGTGTGTGTGTAAGAAATACTCTAAACTTACCTGTTTTACAATAAGGTCCGATGTATCCAGTGCCAGTACAGTCGCAATCGTACCTGTTGATACCATCTTTGCACTTGCCATTAATACATGGATTACTTAAACATTCATTCACATCTACAAAGGTTTTTAAAGAAAACAATGGTGCAAGTGAATGTGTATATAAATATCACATTTCAAAGCAATGGTGTGCTGCCTTGTGATAAACAGTACAAGATGGCAATTGGCTTAAGTGGAATTATATAGATATCAGAATGTCATATTTATCACAAATGCAGTGATATCATTGGCAAGTGTAATGATATGATTGACAGAATGAATTATGAATCGAATGAAGTGACAAAGTGAGTGAAATTATCACGAGTTGCAATATTCAAATGAGTTGCAATATGCAAATGAGTTGCAATATGCAAATGAGATGACGAAATGAAAAATGTACATTATGTTAATTATGGGTATATTCATGGTTGCAATACATATGCAAAGCAAGCACAGTAGGCGTACAGTTCACGGTATGATGGGAATTGCCTTGTCTATTGCAATTAGCATAAATTAGTATAATTTGTGCATTCATTGTAAGCATGGACGACGCATTCTTTTGATCTTTAATTACCTCATTTCTGAGAAATAGACAAGCATTCCAAGCAAATCGAAATGATCTTAAAGTTAAATGAAGTATGATTGATATTGTATCATGCCTTCTTATTCTACACACTTAATCATACACTTAAATAATTATCTATTGCTTGTTTATATGTTATCATTTCCATTATTATTTTTATATTACAATTCGTATTACAGGATTATCATATAATTATTATTGTAATTATCATTTTTATTATTGATAGGATTATTTTCAGTATTATCATCATTATTATTATCATTAATATTATTATTATTATTATTATTATTATTATTATTATTATTATCATTATTATATCATCATCATTATTATTATGATAATTGTTACTATTAAATTATCATATCATTATTATCATTATTATTATTATTATTATTATTATCATCATTATTACTATTATTATTATTATTATTACTGTTATTATTATAATTATTGTTTCCTTATAGGATCATTTTATCACTATAATTATCATTATTATTATTATTGTTATCATTATCATCATTATTAAGCAGAAATCATCACTTAGCTAGTTGTATTAACTTATATTCTATCATGATTTTTATCTTTTAACTATTCACCAACTGCCATCATTATTTATGTTTTCATTTTTATTATCTAGTTATCATTTTATTATCTTCATTATCATTATTACTAATCTAATTAATATAATTATTATCATTGTGATGATAATTATTATCATCAGCATTTTTCCATCGTTTTATCATTATTTTTATTATTTCTATCAATATCACGTATGAATTATATATCACTTTTTGATATCATAATCATTGTCATCATCATCATCATCATCATCATAACTGTTGCTCATATCAACTTGTAAAAAAAGGTCGACACGTGTCACGCCTGAATCAGCACCATCAAACACATAAAACATAAAAAAACGTCTATGCTTTGGACAATCAAACTGCTTTTTTTATATGAAGAATCTTTCAGTGAAACTAACATCTAAACTTTCATCAATCAAAAGTTTCTTTCAATTTATAATACTTCACTACCAAACTATTTATGTTGTATTTCTTTGTAACTAAAATATTGTTTTAACTCAATACATGAAAGCCTTGCTGTGTTGGTATTGAAATGTATTTTTATCTAGTATATTCTAGGTACAAAGGGACCCCAGTGTCATAATTATGACAAACTTCGTTCACATACAATGTTTCATGCAAATACATATACTTCTCACACACATACTGTTTCGTGTTTGTAGTATACTCTGTGGGGAAATAGTTGTGTCTGCACTACAAGTCTTTGGTAGAACGGTGCTTATGTAAAGGTTTTCCCTATAATGCATGAACCAAAGATGTAGAATTACAATTCTTAGCTACATATGTATCTATGAAATGATTTAATGCAAATAAATGTCAATGCTATATTGTGTCTGTGTGTATGTGTGGATGTTAACTTAGTAGCTGATTAATGGTAAACATATAATGCTCTTATGTGCTATTCTTCCTTATTTTATATCCTGTCTCTTTTGTTTGATGAATCTGCTATTTGTTGCTGTACGATACGGATTTTTTATATGTTATCTTCCCCTTTGGGTGCTTCTTGTGATATATGTTAATATTTGTTTTATCTAATCTTATAT
>CAWWDR010000621.1:0-12000 GCA_963942565.1 Maea johnstoni | reverse complement strand
GTGGGGTCAGTGCCAACATCCAATTATCTACCTTCTTGAAATCAGCATATTATAACTCGGAAAAAACATATTTCAACATTGTACGGAATTTCAGCCTAGGTACTAGGCACCATGGTCTTAGCCAGCAGGGCGTCTGGTGCCTTTTTGGACACCCAAACCCTTAAAAAGTACCCCTCAGGACACCCAAATCTTTTAGTGTGGAATTTCAAAAAATCTCAATGTCAAGCTTATAATTGAATTTTTTCATCTCCTTGTAATTCCTATGACATTGTTTAATGATATCATGCCTTATTTTGCTGAATTTATACAAGTTTATGATTGAAATATGAGTATATTGTGATCACCCTTAAAAATTTGGACGCCCAAAAATTTTACAACTGCCAATTTTAGGCACCCACTTTCTAAATCCTGGCTAAGACACTGCTAGGCACTGATAAAATGTAGCCTAGTACCTAGAGCAGGATCCTATCCCAGGTTTCTGGGTGGCCAAAATTGGCTATTGTAAAGAAAGACACAGCTTCTTGGATTTGAATTACATTATAATGAAGTGTATATATGGGCTAGGGAGGGTGGATTGAAATACATACTGATAAGCTGATATGCACAGGATGGTATCTGCTCTCATCTTGGCTCGTAATGAGTGAAGACAACAACTAGGTACCTGTCAGTATCACTTACAAATTCTCCCTCTCAAACCCTCGATCAGTGCGTAGAGAAATAAATGTCCTATGTATTTGTCCCATTCTATCCCCACAGAAACACGACATAGTAAAATATCTGGTTTGCCCATTACTCTTGTAAAATTGCTGATTTGAAGCCTTTCTGAATTTTGAGAATCTTATTTTACCGATTACATCTGATCGGTAAACACCAGCAAATTAAAAACATTGGTAAATTAACAGGTTATGCAGTATATACGATATGCTAAAAACACAGTAACACCTAGGGGCTAGGCTAAATAGCTATTGGATGAGACAAATATCAGGGTTTAAATGCAATTAAGGCCTGCTAGCCTCCAGGGCTAGTAAGACATGAAAATGCACATACCGTAAATTCTTGGAAATATCGGACACTTTTTATTAATTACGATTTTCGTTGGCTGATGGTGGCCGGAATTTTGCGAAAATAGCGATCAAAGCTTAGACACCGTGGCCGAAATTCGCCGACATCATCAATTGAAACGGAAGCTAGATGGAAAATCGATTGCTTACTTCGTACAAAAGAACACAACTTTCCCCCACAAAATCCTTATTGTCCACCTACCTGACTTGTCATTCCTCTGCTACATATACTACCATATATACTAATAAAGGAATTTGTTGTTTACTTGTTTATTCTTTGTGCCGCACACCAATAACGCATTGAATTTATACTTGTTTACAAGTCAGACTTAAAATGGCTACCTATGCTAGTTCGCACAGACGGCGAACGATTGACATGCGCCGGCATATACCAGCCAAGCTATAGGCACTTGGCAGGAACAATGTATATTGGTGAATCGGTTGCTAACTACATGTCGCCATGCGATGGCAATGTACATGTACATGTATAATCTGATGGAATGAGGGCCCCAGAAAAGCATATAATTACATGGATTTACCAAAACAAGAATGCTAGAAGGTGCTATGGCGTATTTATCGTCAGTTTCATATGTTCAAGACATGCCTCGCACGTGTGTGATTGACAGCCAGGGGGCTACCCTGACTGGCTGAGCGAGCAAAGTGCAATCTCTTCAATGCTGTCAATCAAGAAACGCCCCCATGCCTGCCTGAAGCAGAAATACGCTACATACTTCCGGTTCGGCTACGATTGTGTTTTGGCGGATAGTGGCACTAGAAATGATCCTTTTTAATCAAAATCAATCGCAAACTTTGGAAATCTAAATGTTTATTTCTTATATGAATGAAATTTACTTGGTGGCCGACTTTTGGTGAAATGTGTCCTTGGATGAATCGGGGGTGGCCGAATTTCCCCAATAATCATTTGGTAGATTAATTATAGTGGCCGAATTTCCTAGGGCGGCCGAGATTTCCGAGACTTTACGGTAGTCTACCTTATTCAGATGAGCCCTGTGCAGGGACTTACCCAGCCAGGAGTCAGGGTGTCACAAGATATTTAGGCCTAAAAAAAAAAATTGTTTGTTTCCTGTAACCCGACCGACCCTACCATTTCATTGCCGACCCTACGTCATTTTACCTTCCGTCGTGAAACTTTTTTTTTTTTTTTTTTTTTTAAACTATGATCTAAACTACACGGAAAGGAAAGCAGGGCAGGTTTACAGTTGCACAAAGCACATGCAGCACACCAAAGCAGGCATGTCTAGGGCTAGGTTGTGTGTCATCCCCTACAGAAGAAAAGAAACATAAGAAACAAGTGACAGGAAACATAAGTGACAGGTAACATAACTGACAAGAAGCATGTGACAATGTTAATTACAAATACACAATGTAATAGGTGAATGAAATGTGTTTTTTCAGCATTTTTCCAGGACACCTACTGCTAAATACAAAAAAAAAAAAAAAGAAAAAAAAAAGATTTACCTACCTACCTACCCTATTTTTTTTGGAACCGTTACAGGAAACAAAAAAATTTTTTTTTTAGGCCTTAGCAAAATGACACCCAGTTGTATTTTGTAGGAATATGTTGATTGCAAAGAAGTATTTCAATAGTTTCACTCATACAAGACAGTAGGTACATTAAATGATGTATAGAAGCAAACTTTGCAATACTATGACAACCCTTACCATTGCAGATCCAAGCTCTAAGCCAGAAGCTGGTACTTACTAGTATAAGCGAGGATGTATCAGCTAGAGTACAAGCTTTTGAGCTTGGATAAAGCTTGTTTTTTCTTGAGCTAATAATACCTAGTATGTACAAGCTTGTCCAAGCTACCTTACACATAGAGATGCTGGAATAAGCTGCGGCTTGCCTGGAAGCTGATACTTACTAGTATAAGCGAGGATGTATCAGCTTGAGTCCAAGCATTTGAGCTTGGATAGAGCTTGTTTTTTCTTGAGCTAATAATACCTAGTAGGTACAAGCTTCTCCAAGCTACCTTACACATAGAGAGGCTGGAATAAGCTGCGCTTGCCTGATACTTTTATTTCATAAAGTCATAGCTGCTACTAGCTGCGTTACTGGCTGCTACTAGCTGCGGTAAGCCTGAACTTAAGTTCTGGATTCTAGTTTAGGTTAGACTGGAAAAACAAGTACTTTAATATCCATCAGTACAGTGGTGAAAATAGACAGTAGCCCACCGGTCCATTTCTACCAAAAAATTGAATGGGCTAGTAAAAGTCTATGTTTACTTGCCCAGAAAGTCTACTAAATATTCTGACCACATCAATTTAGTAAACATCAAATCCAATTTCACATTTCTTCTACATTAGATTATAACTGTCACAATTCATTAATCTAGCACAATTAACCATGAAATGTTCAGTTATGAAATGGATGTTGGCTACCACTTTGGTTATCAAAGTGATATGGACTGCTTATTTTTCTGGTGGACCACTAAGATATTCATTTTGATGGACCGTTTGACCACCAAGGCTTAGCAAACTAGCTGTTTTCAGCACTGTCAGTATTGTAGTAGGAAAAGGTTTTTACTTAAACATTCTAAATACTGATTAAAGATAGCTGCAAAATCTAGGACTATATAATTGGGAAAAAGAAATGAACAATCTTTAAAACACAAGTTTAAAGTTAAGCCGTCTGGGTTGGGGTTGGGGTCAAAGAACACATTTCCCAAAAAAGTGTGTTTGCAATGGGGGGGGACTGAGATTCGCTTTTTCATCTTAAATGAGTTTTACCTACTTTTCTTAGGCAGGAGTATTAGAAATTCTTTGTCAGGGAGACATTTCCAGAACCATTCCATAATTTTTGAATATTCATAATTCAGTTTATTTATGAATATTTGTAAATGAATTGTGAATATTCATAAATCAATTAGAAATATTTGTAAATAAATTATGAATATTCAAAATTGAATTATGAATATTCAAAAATGAATTATAAATATTCATAATCCATTTTTGAATATTCATAATTCATTTTTGAATATCCATAATTCATTTTTGAATATTCATTAATTATTTACAAATATTTATAATTCATTTTTGAATATTCATAATTAACACTGAACTATCAATATCCAAAAAGAAATGAGGAATATTCAAAAATAAATTAGGAATATTCTATTCATAATTAATCATGAACATTTAATTATGAATATACATATTAAATAATGAATATTCAAAAATGTCTTTTTTGTCATATTTGTAATTCATTTCTGAATATTCATAATTAATTATGAATATTGAATTAAGAATATTCATAAATAATCATGAATATTAGATGCTATTTTGGCATAATTTGCTGCCTAATAAGTACAACTTTTAAATATAGCCTTAATTTGCAAGTCCTCCAGCAAGAAAATCTCGGTGGCGTAGTGGATAGAGCAGCCGCTCCTCACCCGGGAGATCCTGGTTCAAGTCCCCGTCCTGCCACATTTTTTTACCATTTTTTGAACCAGGGAAGTTCCAGCTTCTACTAGAAAGTACCAGCTAGCTTGGATATACCAGAAGCTGCGATTTCCTTGGCTTGTTAGCGCAGCTTTCTACTGGAAAGTACCAGCTAGCTTGGATATACCAGAAGCTGCGATTTCCTTGGCTTGTGCGCAGCTTTTCGTAGCTTATTCCGTCCGAATTACCGTGTGACCTAGTTGAAGCATCTATAAGTTTGTCCAAGCAAATATTGAAGAAAATCCCAACTTTTATGTACAAGCTTAAGCCGGTAAAAGGTGCAATAAGTCAAGCTTGTCCAAGCTACAAATGGTAGGGGAATATTCAGGGTTGGTATGAATATTCTCGTAAATTGGGTTACTGACTTCTGACCCCCATAATTCCATAAACCCTCAGTTTTGACGCCCTGTTTTCAAATGCTGGGCAAGACCCTGGCCCTGTGTGAGGGTGGCTTTGGACTTGCTGACTTCCTGTAGGAAGCACACACACACACACACTGGCGGCACCTGAGCCCATTCTGCTAGTAGTATAAACATGACACGGCCTCCCTGCCATCTTTGCCCAATCTTCAGCAGCACTGTTTACACTATCTCCTCTGTTGACTCAATAGCATAAACCTGAATGTGAATGTAAGGAAGTGCCTGAAGACAAGTACAGCAGCAAGCCTGGGGGACTTATAGGCTCATCATGACGCAGGGTCTTTAAGCCAGGGTTTAGAAACTGGTGCCCAAAATTGGCAATTGTAAAATCAAATTTTCAAAGGGGACCACAATATACTCAGATTTCAACCATTAACATGTATGAATTTATCAAAATAAGGCACAATTTCCCTAAACAATGTCAAGGGAATTATATGGAGATGAAAAAATTCAATTATATGCTTGAGAAAGACATTTTAAGAAATTCTTCACAAAAGAATTTAGGTGTAATATCTTGGCTACATGAGTGGACCTCCTGCTAAGGAAAAACATACATGTCCTTCTTGAGCCAAAAGAAAATATCAAGGTGGGTAGCATTACTGGATGAAAAAAAGAGGATGTGGGGTCCTTAGTCTAGAATTAACATGTATCATGTCTAGACATTTTGGTCCTACTTTTACAAAAAGAGATATGTAGAAGGGGTTCCAAAAATGTATAATGCTTAAATGCTTTAGGCAGTGCTTCAAAAGAGGGTTACATTCAGACACGAATTAAAAGATTTACACCATTACAAGAACCTTTCTTTCAAGTCAATTTCTTAGTTTACATGCAGGATTACATGCTTTAGGTCAATCAATAGAAATGAGCAAGTTCAGAGACCAACAGAGGAGAGTCGACCAGGTCTGGGCAGTTAGCATCAAATATTCAATAACATAACAACTTCAAGCAAGAATGGTGAAAAACAACTCATTAAATCATTGAGCCTCCATACCTAAATGACAAATAACTTAACCCATGGATTCAATGCTGAGGCTACTTTCGTCCAAAGCACAAGGACGCAAAGATCCTTGAAATTCCTCTAAACCCTGTCATGTTGGTATTCATCGGATAGCTCTCGCCGAGTACTCTCAGATGAGTACCCATTTGCCAAGGTTTCAGTCATTTTAAGGTTTTTTGCATTATTTTGCATTTGCAAAATTAGCGATCAGCAGCCAAAGGGTTAAATAACTTAAGTACATGATGATAAGCCTTTCAGTAGTGTTCACCAAATGTAACAAAGACTTCTTAGGATATTCTAACAATTCTAGGATTTTCCTGGGATACTCCTCAGAATTCCTCGGTTTTCAAAAATTCTTTTGTTGTAGGGTCCATTTTAATATACTATCTACAAAGATTAAAAGAATCGTTTATTTCACATAAAATTGTAAAAGGCATTTATGGGTATCAAAAACCTCAAAAAAACACAAAATGGACCCCAATTATATCTTACAAGTTTGAAAAAGTAGAGTTGATAAACAATTTATCAAAAAGAGTGTAAATTTCTAGATTGAAAATCATGTGAAGCATAGAAAAGATCAATTTTCATCAAGCATGAATCCTACTTCAGTCTCTGATATATCTCTATAAAATGCTAAAGCAATCCATTACTCCTTGGTGGAAAAACGGCAAAAAAACGCCAGCAGACGAATCAGATTGAAACAGAGCCGAGCAAATGTCCTGCTTAATCAGACAGGCACCAAAGGACTAAACCTGTGAGATATGAAAGCAAAATAATCAATCTACTCAATTCTATTCAATCATGGTAAAAAATACTGTTAACCCTTCCAATGCTGAGGCTACTTTCATCCAAAACACAAGAATGAAAAGATTTTTGAAAACTATTTAAAACCTCTCATGTTGGTATTCATTGGATAGCTTGCGCTGAGTACTCTCAGATGAGTACCCATGTGCCAGGGTTTCAATCATTTTTAGGGTTTTTGCATCATTTTGTATTGGCCAAATTACCCACCACCAGCAAAAGGGTTAAGATTTTTTCTGTTTTTTCAATCCCGTGAAACATACTGGGGATTAACAGATATTTTGTATCCAGACCAATTATTGGATTTCGAGAAGTTCTGAAAGGTTGATGTATTGCTTTGTTGTTTCAGTGAAACGAATCAGCATTGGTCAAGAATGATAGATTTCACAACCAGACAAATCAAGGAAGTTTGAGAAATCTAAGAGTTATGAAAGTTTAATCTCATTTTTCAAATTCAGTTATTCATAGTAGCATCACAGTCTAGATTAGTGACATCTCCACATCAGTTATTGAATGCTGGGTATGTTGAAAATACTTGAAATTTATTTGTGATTTATCATTACTCAGTGATAGATAACCAATGAAAAGAACTGACTAATTATGTATCCGTAACAATTATTGAATTCAGGGAAATCTGAAGAATTCTGAAATTCAATCGATACTAGTTTTTCCTTTTATTCTTTGTGAAACAAAATATGGATGGCCAGGACTGACTGAGTTCATCTCCATATTAATCAGTGGACTTTTAGAAAAGTTGACAGAGTCCTTTGTTGTTGTTGTTTTTTAAAATTATACAGTGAAACACATAGGACTGGGCGCTTTCATCTCCAGACAAAGTCCTGAAAGTCCTGAAAGTTTATAATCAACTCAGTGATACATATTGGTGAAGGCCGAGAATGCCAAATATATGGTCCCCAGACCAATCAGAGGATTGTGGGGAAGTTGAGAGTGTGTGTGGCGAGAGGAGCGGCTATAGCTAGGGGCAATGTGTGGTTATCTAGAGCACACACAATGTCTGCTAATATCTGTCCGCGTCCCTGCCCGATCTCTCGGGCTCCGACGCCCAACGCCCGTTGATCATCTTTGCCGAGTGAAGCCCTAAGGGCGTCGCTGGGAAGCCCCTCACTGAAGTCTCATTTGTTCTACTGTCTCCTCGCCGCCCGCCACCCGGCTCATCGATATGGCAACACTGTACACAGCCAATGGGAACGCAGCGTCTGTTGGCTTGTGTGAAGAGGCACCACGGTTAAGAGCCAATAGCCCTAGATCTGCCTGGAGGCTCGCGACAGAAGTTACTTAATCATTGATCATTTCACGTGCGCAGGGTGACACAGTCGGCATAAAATCTGATGCATTAAATGCGAACCTCTCTAGAATAACTCTAGTTTGTAGCCAAGAGCAAAAACATACTAAATATATAATTACAAAATAGATATATCAACAGTGTCTACTCCCAGAGTGCCAGGGTTGAAAGGGAGAAAAGGGTATACGGTAATACAGGGAACTGAGGATTGCGACAGAAGTTACTTAATCATTAATCAGTCCACGTGCGCAGGGAGACACAGTCGGCATAAAATCTGACGCATTAAATGCAAACCTCTCTAGAATAACTGTAGCATGTAGTCAAAAGCAAAAATACTAAATATATAATTGCAGAATAGATATATCAACATTGTCTACTCCGAGAGTGCCAGAATGACTTAGGGTTGAAAGGGAGAAAAGGGTATACAGTAATACAGGGAACTGAGGATCACGACTGAAGTTACTTAATCATTAATCAGTTCACGTGCGCAGGGAGACACAGTTGGCATAAAATCTTGATGCATTAAATGTTAATCTCTCTAGAATAACTGTGGCCTGTAGACAAAAGCAAAAAGCATACTTAATATATAATTGCAAAATAGATATATCAACATTGTCTACTCCGAGAGTGCCAGAATGACTTAGGGTTGAAAGGGAATAAGGGTATACAGTAATACAGGGAACTGAGGATCACGACAGAAGTTACTTAATCATTAATCAGTTCACGTGCGCAGGGAGACACAGTCGGCATAAAATCTAGTGCATTTAATATGAATCTCTCTAGAATAACTGTCGCCTGTAGTCAAAAGCAAAAACATACTAAATATATAATTACAGAATTACTGAGGATCGCGAAAAGCATACTTAATATATAATTGCAGAATAGATATATCAACATTGTCTACTCCGAGAGTGCCAGAATGACTTAAGATGGAAAGGGAAAAAAAGGGTATACAGTAATACAGGGAACTGAGGATCACGACTGACGTTACTTAATCATTAATCAGTTCACGTGCGCAGGGAGACACAGTTGGCATAAAATCTTGATGCATTAAATGTGAATCTCTCTAGAATAACTGTGGCCTGTAGACAAAAGCAAAAAGCATGCCTAATGTGATGCAGAATGGATATAATCTACTCGGAGAGTGCTAGAATGTTTACGGGCAAAGGCGGATGAACTAGTTAAAAAAATGGTAACCATATAGGCATATACACTAGGAGTGTAATCGATACCAAGGAATTGGATGAAATCGACGATCTCAATGAAAAGATCGCTATAAAATCCCATAGCTATCATTCCGATTCCTGAATCGGCAAAATGTTGATACTAATTTACTCTTACTTTGTCATATTATTGCAATGCAATAAGATGACAAAGTAACGAGACAACGCCAGTCAGTAGCTCAGTGCGCCAGGTAATCTAAAGCCCTGGTCACATCAGACTAAGGCCTCCGTACGGCTGATTGATCGCATGCGTCCAAAGTGCCGTGAACAGGTCGCATGCGTCCAGTCAGAGATCTTTCATTTGTGGTCACATCAGAATTAGCCGTGCGGCCGGTCGTGAGAAATTTTACAATCACGGAAATGTTTAAGGGCAGTTCCATTTAAAAGTGTGGTCTGGGGGGGGGGGGGGGGGGGGGGGGGAGGAACGGAAGATCTTTGTAGGGGGGGAGGGGTCTAATTTTGAATTATTTTACCCCACCTCCCCCCCCCCCCCCCCCCCCCCCCGATTTTATTTTGCGTAATATATATATATATATATGGGCAAAGTCAAGCAAGAGTTATCATCTAGGGCAAAAAATGAACTTCATCAAACTGTTTGGTGTCTTATATGGTTGGAAAGCTTATAATCTCTAGTTTCTGGATATGTATTTAGATTTTAATTTTTTTTTGAAATAAAAGAGAAATTAAGGATTTATTCAAGGACGTTTTGGTAATCACACAAAATGTTTATAACTAACACTAACCCTACTTAACACAATCTAGTACTGCTGGTCATTTAATTTGATTTAAAGGCTACCTATGCAATTTATGGGTTATTAATAAGACTTATAATCATCCTTTAAACATTCACACACTTTTATGAAATAAAAAGGTGTTTTTTCATAAATTTGAAATTAGGTGATATGTGACTCCGTAACATGTGACTCCGTAACGCAAAAAACAGGTATTTTTAAATTTTCTAATTGTTAACCTTAACATAAAAATACCAAACTTGGTGAAAGAAAGCTTTAAGGGACCCTTTTAAATCCAATACAAGTTGTTTCTTGGAAAATTATTTTTTTAGAGGTTTTTATTTGGAGTGAAATGTGTGACTCCGTAACGTTATGGAGTCACATGTATGTCAAGGGGCATTTAAGGTGGGTAAAACTCATTTCTTAAGAACACAATTTAGTACTATTTTATGACCTTAAGAAAATACATGGCATAATCATTTTCATAACCATGTTATTCTGAGTCTACGCAAACCCATAATCTCACAAAATAAAGAGTTTCTTTTGAAGAGAATTATGTGATTCCATCCAATTCTGCCTCATCCTATCCACCTGTATTTATAACATAATGGTGAGGTAGGTGGATTTGCTAAGGCTGAGGTGTTTAGTTAAGGTCCTGAATGTTATGTACAGCAACTTTCCTTTTAGTAGGAGTTAGTTTTTTGATCATGCTGTCTAGCAAAGCTGCTTCTTAGGCATAGTAGGCCAGACTAAATATACCACCTTTCCCAGTGAGCATGTGGAGTAAGAGGAAGTTTTAGTTTATTCTGTAGTACACAACTTTTCTTTTCCAACTTCTTTTCTTCTCTCTGTGCTTTCTTTTTACCTCTCTTTCTATCTTTCCTAAGTTATTTGTTCCTTTGTCAGTTCTGGTGCATTCTGCTTTTTGATCTGTTTTCTTATCCGATCCTTCACTGCCATTCTCTCATGGAGCCCAGGGTTAGCTCTGATCTTTTCCCTGTTTTTCTGCTTTTCTCAGTGATGGACAATGACATGTTTCCCTCTTGAAATTCTGAATGAATGTGACCTTGAGTGCCTTTTTAAGATTAACCTCATCAATATTCACAATGCAAAGGTATGCACTAATCCAGACAATAGGAAGCCACTAAATAAGGAAGGGCAGAGGGGTGGGCCGGGTGGCTAACTGTAAACAATTGGATCAGTTGTAGTAACAGCTGTAGGTAATCCAGTCCCACAGGACAGATCAACTCATATGTTTATTGCTACATGGGAAATCGTACCATTTATGCAATTAGTAACAATGTAGCCACGATTGCTATGTGTAATGTCAGAAAAAGGAAGTGTCCCAGACACCTAACATCCCATACATCCCTATCCTGTTAGCTTGTTAAGAGACAAACCTTTCCTGTCTATACTTAAATACCTTTACAAAGCAGTCCAACAGCACCTCACTATGGTGAAAAGCAGGTGCAAAATAAAATTTTGTCTGATTTTAATACACTTTGTTAGGTCTTCTTGCAAGAAATATTCACTTTTACATTCATTTCTTATATTCATTTGCCAAATAAAACTACATTTGATAGAGTATTGTGCATTAATGTGAATATGTGACTCTGTAACATTTGGTGACCGTGACTCCGTAACAACTTAACAGGACTTTCTGTGATGTTTTTCTTAGTAAAACCAGTTTTGGTAACAATTATAACTAAACTATTGTATTATGTTGTTTAAAACAAGTTTATCTATCTACAGATTGAGTTTTCTTTTAGAGTAATTCATGGTAATTGGACCAAATTAAACAACATTTGATAGAGTTTTGTGCATTATTATGAATATGTGACTCCGTAACGTTTGGTGAGTGTGACTCCGTAACGCAACCTTCAGTAATGTTTTTTTCAATAAAACCAGTTTTGGTAACAATAATAACTAAATTTTTGTCTTATGTTGTTAAAAACAAGTTTATCTATCTACATATTGAGTTTTCTTTTAGAGTATCTAATTGC
>CAWWDR010000620.1:0-12520 GCA_963942565.1 Maea johnstoni | reverse complement strand
CATTCTCTTCTGTGTTGACCAAGCAGTGTGGTGTGATACCAGGTATGGTTGATAGATGGCACCACCTGAGTCCTTCATTCCCTTGGTGAGATGAATGTAAACTAAATTGGTCACTTTGGCCACCTAGACTACTTGGTGCCTGGTAACAGAAAAAGTATGACAGAAAAATACATATGAGAGCATAGAAATCTAGGCTAAGATACTGCAAGAACCTATAGGTCAACGTGTGCAGTTCAGCTATGCCAAACATCACCATTACATATCCACAGCCGCCAGGCCAAAGACAATATCTATTGTTCTCCTAATTAATTATGTGGGTATTCAGTGCGTATTACATAAGCCAGCAATAACACACTGATCTGGCCTGAGCGAGCACTAATTACACCACCAGGGCATTATGGATCACTGGAGGTCTGAAGTCACAGCAATACAATGCTGATGGTGCAATATCGCTGACCACTAATTGAAACTCTGAGACATTCTACCTGAATATAGTAATTGAACATAAAAGGTGATGATGATGATGATGATGATGATGAGGTGGAGAAGGATGACAATGATGGTGGTAACAATGATTACAACGATGATGGAGATGATATTGATGATGATGTTTAACCCTTCCAATGCTGAGGCTACTTTTGTCCAAAGCTCAAGGATGCAAATATTTTTGAAAACCATCTAAACCCTGTCATGTTGGTATTCATTTGATAGCTCTCATTGAAGACTCTCAGATGAGTACCCATATGCCATGGTTTCAGTCATCTTTAAGTTTTTTTGCATCAGTGTGTAAAGGGAAACTAAGCCACCAGAAGCATAAGGGTTAAGGATAATGATGATGGTGATGATAATGATAGAGAGCTAACAATATTGATGATGGTAATGAGAATGATGGATGTTGATGATGATGATGATGATGTCATTTGGTAATGCTTTGAGAGGTATCACCAGTTTTTACTGATGTACATCCCTATTTAAGCTTGTTCCATTTTCGGATGAAATAGATGTCAATTGATAATGTTTTGAGAGGTATCCCTAATTTAGTAGACTAGGCTCCTAGTCCCTAAAGAGTTGACATTCCCTTCCCTTCACCAAGCAGTGTGGTGAAGTACCAGACATGGTAGATAGATGGCACCATCAGGTCCACCTATCTCTAGAGGTTTTAGGGTCATACTCAAAGTAAGTTCTCTATTCCCCTGGTGAGATAAGTGAAAGCTAAATTGACCACTATGGCCACCTAGACTATATTCGGTGCCTGGTAACAGAAAAACCATGACATAAAAATTCACATGACAGCCTAGAAATCTAAGCTACTCAATTAGTTTCCAGGGTATGTGGGTTAACTTTGGTCAGGAAGGGGTTAATACAATTAGTCCAGCAGCCTGTACAGTTGACTGAGAGCAGATAAGGCATGACAGTCAGTTATACCCTACAGCTTAACACAAATAGCTCATGTCAATAAAGGCCACTGGAGACGAAACACTCCTGTCTAATACACAATACACTACTAGTAGGGAGTGATGTTTTATCATTGTTTGAGATTAAGGTTGATGCTATCAGTGACTTACATGTGTTCTATGTCTCTGATGCTATGGACCTGGTCATAGCAGGGCAGCATCCACCCCCCCCCCCCCCCCCCCAACTTACTAGCAGTTGTGAAGTAAACATTAGAAATAGTAGTGTGGTGGTGGTGAAAGTAATATTAGTAAAGGTACCCACAGCAGCAGCAGCAGCAGCAGTAGTAGTAGTAGTAGTAGTAGTAGTAGTAGTAGTAGTAGTAGTAGTAGTAGTAGTAGTAGTAGTAGTAGTAGTAGTTATGGTAGTAGTAGAGTAAGAGCAGCAACACCAGCAGTAGTAGAAGTAGTAGCAGCAACACCAGCAGTAGTAGAAGTAGTAGCAGCAGTAGCAGCAGTAGTAGTAGAAATAGCAAAATCAACAGTAGTAGTAGAAGCAGTAGTAGTAATTGCAGCAATAGTTGCAGCAGTAGGAGTAGTAACTGCAGCAGTAGCTGTCACTACTGCTATAAAAGTAGCAGTAAGCAAAAGTACAAGTAGCACCTTGGTGACTTCAGTGGCCAGCTATCATTATACTGAAAGCCAGTCATCATAACACAACCATTGACCATTACATAGCTTATGTGCGTTAGGTGATCACTCATCTCCACCTCTTCACTAACTCAGTGCTTAATATCAATCACTCATATACCTATAAATGATAACTGACGGCCATGTACCTTTCACCCATATACCTATAAATGATAACTGACGGCCATGTACTTTTCACTCATATACCTATAAATGAATGATAACTAACGGCCATGTACTTTTCACTCATATACCTATAAACGATAACTGTCGGCCATGTACCTTTCACTCATATACCTATAAATGAATGATAACTAACGGCCATGTACTTTTCACTCATATACCTATAAATGAATGATAACTAACGGCCATGTACTTTTCACTCATATACCTATAAATGATAACTGACGGCCACGTACCTTTCACTCATATACCTATAAATGATAACTGACGGCCATGTACCTTTCACTCATATACCTATAAATGATAACTGACGGCCATGTACCTTTCACTCATATACCTATAAATGATAACTGACGGCCATGTACCTTTCACTCATATACCTATAAATGATAACTGACGTCCATGTACCTTTCACTCATATACCTATAAATGATAACTGACGGCCATGTACCTTTCACTCATATACCTATAAATGATAACTGACGGCCATGTACTTTTCACTCATATACCTATAAATGATAACTGACCGCCATGTACCTTTCACTCATATACCTATAAATGAATGATAACTTACGTCCACGTACCTTTCACTTATATACCTATAAATGATAAGTGACCGCCACGTACCTTTCACTGCCTAGTGTACTAGTCCCCTGCTGCCATGTGGATGAGTGAGGTAGTGTGTGTGTTGTAGTATTACCTGTACAGGTGTGAGTGAGTGAGTGTGTGTGAACCAGAGATCGCACACCTGAGCACGCCTGATCTAGCTAGCCGGCCTGCCTGCCTGCCTGCTGCTAGTGTGTGCTGTAATACTGTAATCGCCTCTACTACCTCTAGCGGCATGGACAACACCTGCTGCCACACTACACATGTGCACTGCGACGAATACATTACAAGGCATTTAGTGCCACTATCATGCCCCTTAGCATGGTATAGTGGTAGTAGTAGTAGTGGTAGTAGTAGTAGTAGTAGTAGTAGTAGTAGTAGTAGTAGTAGTAGTAGTAGTAGTAGTAGTAGTAGTAGTAGTAGTAATAGTAGTAGGAGTAGTAGTAGTAGTAGTAGTAGTAGTAGTAGTAGTAGTAGTAGTAGTAGTAGTAGTAGTAGTAGTAGTAGTAGTAGTAATAGTAGTAGGAGTAGTAGTAGTAGTAGTAGTAGTAGTAGTAGTAGTAGTAGTAGTAGTAGTAGTAGTAATAGTAGTAGTACGAATATATTAAGAGGCATTAAGTGCCACTATTGATGCCCCTCAGAACAAAAATATTTTTGAAAACCATCTAAACCATGTCATGTTGGTATTCCATGGATAGCTTTCGCTGAGTACTATCGGATTAATACCCATGTGCCAGGGTTTCAGTCATTATAAAGGTTTATGCAGTATTTTGTATTGGCCAAATCAGCCACCAGGTTGAATATATAAAAGCGCATTAGTTCCACTATTTATCATCACATATATATATATATATATATATATATATATATATATATATATATATATATATATATATATATATATATATATATATATATATATATATATATATATATATAGGTATACTTTCTTTGCACTTATACCATGTCAGAGTCAGCGTCCCAGGAATCCTACCAGGGTTCTGACTAACAGACCTTAAACAGCAATCCTCCATTGGATGCCAACTGTTCAAATCGCTATGAACTTATCTAAACAGTATTTTTTTTTACCTCAATGTGAGTTTATACAATGATTTAATTACTAATTAAAATTAAAGTAATCATTCAACTGGTAACTTATCTAAACAATGAAACTTTTTCCCCAATATAAGTTTATGAAGAGATTTGATTACTGATTAGAATTAAAGTAATCAATTCAACACACCATACTAATTACTAATTTAAATAATGAAACTTTTCAACCTTAATATGAGCTTATAAACTGATTTGATTACTGATTAGAATTAAAGCAACCATTCAACATACCGTACTGGTGGCAGCCTCCATTTTCACCGTCTAAAGCAGGGAAAACTAGCTGCAGCTTTATGAATGAACCAATAGTTCCATCTTCCGCTTTGAGTGCTACGAATCAGCTTAACCCTTTCACGCTTTAACCATCAAAATGATCCAACAACTTTTGAAAAAATCTCCAAAATGAAGGCAATATGCAAAAAAAAATTGACTAGGCATTGCTTTTCATAACCGTGCATGCATTTTCATTCAAATATTTTTGAAATTCATCACAATTTTCGAGATTTCTGCATTTGTGTTAGATCGGGAGGGGAGTGTGGGCTGGGAAGGGTCTAATGCTGTGAACCAGTGTAATTAACCGCAGCGCCCACATACCACTGTGAGCTCGGCACCGAATCATGAAAAATAGAACAGGATTCCTGACACTACTACACATATGATATTTCACTCACACATTTCAGCCACAGCACAGGATGACCTCATTGCTCTGATATATCTACCAATCGCTTCTTAACAAATATGAATAACCTTCTTGAATAATCACCTTAGTACTTTAACTGTATGAATGTATGACCAAGTTGAATGTTCACCCTTCCGTCACTCAGAGGCTACTTTCGTCAAAAGCACAAGGATGCAAAGAGTTTTGAAAACTATCTAAACCCTGTCATGTTGGTATTCATTGGATAGCTCTCATAGAGTACTCTCAGATGAGTACCCATGAGCAGGGGTTTCAGTCATTTTCCAGGTTTTTTTTCAGTTTTTTTTTTTGCATTATTTTGTATTGGCCACATTAGCCACCAGCAGTATAAGGGTTTTAAAAGGATTGTCATTTATAAATCACCAAGGCAGGTAAAATGATGTAAAACAATTGACCATCTGAGCATGAAAGGGTTAAAAGAAAACTAGAAATTCAGCTGAATAATGCACCATGGGACATTGCACCGTTTAACTCATTCATGCCTGGTATGGAATTCTCCATGTCAAATGACACACTTGAGCTGTCGTCTGTTGCGTTTCAAACTGCAACTCTTAAAAACTGTGCTGCCACCTATAGTTTGAGAGAGACATCAAACCTACTTAAAACCTAGTAAATGTGGTGGTGGGGGTGTTATACCTAACTCAGCCTGAGATCCAGGCTTATAGGGTTAAGGTCACCCAGACAGGAAACTCTTCCAAGAAACCACTTATCATAATGGAATAGAACCTGAGGAAGTCAACTACAGTCTGATACTGATCTTATGCAGAGAAGCAGATTAGTCCATTCCTACCACAACAAATGAGGGAAAATTTCCAAAGTCAGCATGCAACATAACCACTTGTTCTGTTACAAGTTGCAAGTGAATTCACCAAAAAAATGGCAATTGGGCAAGCATAACAAGACCCAAACTTGTCACATTCGGCAAGTAATGTTTTGGGCAGAGTCCACACAATGTAAATTATCTTTGTTTAACAGAGTGGCGGGCAAGTGGAAGTGCTGACGGAGCAAGTAAACTTAAGGGGCAGCTTGCCCCGCTCAGCAAGCAATGTTTTGGAACCGATGTTGCACCCTGAAAGTTGCCAAATTTGTTGTATCACAAATGTTTCCATAAAAGTTTCTTCGATGATAACTTTCCATTTCAATATATCTTTCAATTGGCCAAGGTTTATTACAATTATCAGAAGACTTGGGAGCACAATATTTAGAGGATGGATGAATAATTCATGATAAAAAGATGTCTTTACTGTTATAGAAATGGTTTATCTATCCATCCCTAATGTTTCACTGTTAACCAAGTTTTGTCACCTATCACCCCTATGCCAGATGACCTGCACAAAGAAAATTTAAAGGATAGATGAACCTTTCAAGACGAAAATATACTTTCCTCTTTTGGTATTGGTTAGTTATAGTATATCCAGATTTTTATACACATATTTTCTAATTTGCCAAAAAAGATTCCCACCTATCTGGTGAAATGTGAGGACAAAAAGTTAGAGGATCAATGATCCTTCCATCATCAAAAGATCCCCTTTTCTATACCGCAATGGTTTTATTATATATATCTATCCACATATTTTTTAATTTGCCAAAAAGGTTCACACCTATCTGGCGATCTATGAGAAGAAGTTAGAAATTAATGATCCTTAATGATCCCCTTTTCTAAACTGTAATGCTTTATCTATCCACATATTATTTGATTTGGCAAAATTGTTGACCTTTTCTGTACTATAATGTTTTATCTATCAACATATATTTTGATTTGGCGAGGTTTTTGTATTCATGTCCTGGATGATGAAGAGGAAAATTACAGACTTCCAACCACATCCTCCAGACGCCATCAATCTTTAAGTGGAGACGGCTCCAGCAAGGATCACACTTCAAAGGTCTATGGGGGGCTACAAACCAAAAGGGGGCTGAAGTCTACAGGGAGGGGGAGGATGATAAAAGGGGGGCAGGCTGTCAAGGGGAAAGTCAAAGAGATTGTGGGAGGTCTGAAATTCTCTCAGATGATTCTTTAATGAACCTCTCTTGATCGATAGACACCTTTTTAGTTTCTCTATCTACAAATAGAGGGCACTGTTACCTTCATGTTATTTTCATGTTACCAGGCAACCATCTAATTATCACTGGAAAAATATTTGAAATATTTGAAACAGGGTTGATATGATGATCTGATGTTTTCAACATCACATCATGATCTGATATCTAACCACCAAGTTAATACTATTGCCACCCGAGGGACCAGGAATACAATGTCAGAGACTCACATCTAACCTCTCTTGTAAACCACAGTGCCACCTATCTGTGAGGGATGTCACTTTCATATCATGGCCTAGGAGTCAGGCTAGAATCACAACTGACCACGCTAGCGAACCACAGTGCCACCTATCTGTGAGGGATGTCATTTTCAGAAAATGGCCTAGGAGTCAGGCTAGAAACACAACTGACCACTAGCAAACCACAGTGCCATTTATCAGTGAGGGATAACATTTTCATATCATGGCCTATAAGGAGGCAGGTTAAAAACACAACTGACCACTCTAGCGAACCACAGTGACACCTATCTGTGAGAGATGTCAGTTTCAGATCATGGCCTAGAAGGCAGGCTAGAATAAGAACTGACCACTTTAGCGAACCACAGTGCCACCTGTATGCGGAGGATGTCATCCTAACCTAGTAGGCAGGCCAGATTAGAGCTGCGACGAAGGTATCTACTACTCACAAGCCTGAGGGCGCCACTGAGCCTATTCTGCCCCACCTGAGAATCTGGTTAGAGAATTGATCATGATAAATGTACTGTATGACCTGGAGGGACAGGTCGACAACATGTCCCTAGGCCTGCAAGCGTCACTGGCTCTATAACCAACTACCACTGCTGCCAGATAGGACTTATGACACACATACATAAAGATGATAATATTTCATGAGGCCATAACAGATGTCATCATATAGCTCTAAGCATATAGTGATAACTACAATCTGAATTCAGTTTAGCATGCCATGAAATCTTCTTTTGAAAATTGTTATCTGGATGATAGTACTTATGAGAATAACTTGGGAATTAATGTACTGAAGTCCACTATATAATCATTTTAAAAACATCAGAATTTACTTAAAAAAAATAAAGCAAAATGTCCATACACAATAACATCAGAATTTTATTGAGGTGAAAAAAATCAATTACATGCTTGAAATTGACAATTCAGAAATTCCTCACAAAAGTTTTTGGGCGTCCTGACAAAAACCTTAGATGAATAAAAGAATGGATATATAGCGAGAGACCAATTACTATATGCGCTATAGTGAAGACCTGGCTATTCCACAGGTCTCAACTCTGGCCTAAATGTGACGTCACTAGGAGACAGAGACCAATAAGGGCTCTTGTATCATTTACATTTACAGAGAAAGCTGCACACCAACATGCGCAGAAGGTAACTTTTGGGGTATTCGCCCCAGCCTGGTTGTTTAGGTTGACCGGCTGGTTTCATATCCACTTGTTTTTATTCATCTAAGCTAAGACTACGTCTTGTCATCCAAAGACAAAACCATACATCACCATAAAATCAAGCTTCTAGCTATGTACAGTAAACAGCAAGAAGACTGATCTTGACCTAAGTATTTGTGAAGTGCAAAAAGTCATGTTAAGGTCGCCTAAGACATGTCTTTCTTGTCATCCACAGACCTTTCTATAAATCATAATATAATCATCCTTCAAGCTACAATATATCAGAGAACATCTAACGACCTTGACCCAAGTGTTGAAGGTCAAGTGAAGGTCGCCTTAGACATGTCGTTCTTGTCATCTACAGACCTTTCTATAAATCATAATATAATCATCCTTCAAGCTACAATATATCAGAGGATCTCTAACAACCTTGACCTGAGGGTTGAAGGTCAAGTGAGGGTCTTCCCATATGGCAATTTAGAACCAAGCCTAGAGGTATGGAACATCTTATCCCATTCATGCATGGAGATCTATTACTTGACCAGTATATATATTCTTTATTGACTGTATGTATGATACAAAATGCGTATATAAAGAACATGACAAATAAGTAAATAAGAAATATAATGATGTGAGTGACAGGGAAAAAAAGACAAGGTTTGAGAATTAGATAACTGGCAAAGAGCTCAGAGTTTCCCTTGTCGTAAACTTTAACGTTAACTGGTTTATAATGTAATACCTATGCAGACTTGGCATCCCGCATTTTGGCTAAAGCGTGTAGTGAATTAGTAAGCGGACAGGTCCAGTGTCATCTGGACCTGCCATACTTTTGAAAATAACTTAGGAATGAAGAATACATTTGCAAAATATTTCAAGGAGAGTTGTAGATTGAGTTCTGATGAACTATTCTACTTCAAATATTTTCTAAATATTGCTTTTGTTAGAGAGATATCACCATAATTGTTAGGTGGTTTTGGCTACTACAAACATGAATGGGTTAAAAAATTTAAACAAAAACCTAATTAACTCATGGCCAATAATCAACTTCAGTTGATTTAAAGGCGATTTAGAACTTACGCTGATTTACAAATCATCCACAGATTAAAACTTTGTTCTTTGATTTTACAGATGAAGACTTTGTTCTCTGATGGCTTAACCCATTATGTCCTGTAGCAGCCTATGCTGGCAATATCTCCCTTCCTCTTGGAAGATACTGATGGGAAATATTCTCATAAACCCATATTCCTTCAGATATTTAGCAAACCTACCTATGTGTTACTCTCAAATTATGTTCAGGGGTTTCAGGCAGGCCCGCCGTCTTAGCCAGGATTTAGAAACTGGGTGTCCAAAATTGGCAAATTCAAACATTTTGGGCGTCCTATTTTTAAAGGGACATCACAATAAACTGACACCCAGATGCCCTGCTGGCTAAGACTATGGTTTCAGGGGTAAATGCTGAGGGTTCTCAGATTGACCTGCTGAGATTTATGTTGCAAATTGACGAGTTCATAGTTTGACCTATACAGAGGTTGGTAGGAATAGGAGATTTGGCAGTTTGACCCAAGTCTCATAATATGGCACTAACCCAAGCAAGTCATGTTCTGTTTACAAACAAGATGGTAAACGATCCAGACATTTGTCACCTGGGGGCAGCATGGAAGGGGGGGGGGGTTATAGAGGACGAACAGACAGAAAGGAAGAGAGAGGCAGCTGTTCAATGGCATCTCCTACTCCCACCAAAACCTCAACAGACAACAGCCCGTTCAGAGGAATCTGAGTGCTGGTCCCATGACACATTTCCAAATACTTTTTAACCCATTCACATCTAGCCTAGATTTCTAGGCTGACATATGTTTTTTGTCTGTCATGTTTTTTCTGTTAGCAGGCACCAAAAAGTCTAGGTGGCCATAGTGGTCAGTTTAGTTTACAATTATCTCTGATAATCTCAGAGGGTTGAGTTTGAGAAATTCTAGAGAGAGGAGGACCAAGTGGTGCCATATATGTACCATACCTGGTACTACGTCACACTGCTTGGTCAGCACAGAAGGGAATGTCAACTTTTAAAGGGACTAGGATCCTAGTCTAATTCCCATCTGAAAGGTACACATGGGCTGACTGATAAGGCCTAAAAATTGTTCGTTACCTGCAATGTGACCCTAACAAGTTTTTACTCTAATAAATTGTTAGTTTTTTTCACCCTCGCACCTCCCAATCAACATTAATACAGTATTAGAATATTGCATTCAACTACAGCTACCATGAAACATGAATTGCTTGGAAAATAATAATTTTAAAAAAAAATTGAAAAAATTAAAGTTAATTATCATACTTCCTATTTTTTGTTTTCTATAACACATTTATACCATAAAGGTAAACTGATGATCATATCTATAAACACTTTTATCCCAGGTATCATCTAGTAGTTAGACAATACCCTTTAACCCGAGTAGAATTTGAAAATATCAAAATATCTGGAAAAAAAGTTGAAGCCATTTCTTATGTGACACAATTTTCCTCATAAAATCTGTAAACCATTGAAATACTTTTTTGATATGACATCTCTTTAATATTTTTGCAATTGAAAAATAAAGATGAAAGCGTTAGAATCATGACCAACAAGTCTGAAACATCTTTGTCATAAAATCATACATTATACAAATTATGACCCTGAAGGTCTATCACCAAAAAGCAAAAAAATACATACCTTATGGTTGACATTGTTATTTTCTTTGCTATGTTCTGCCCCCATCTTGCTATGTGAGAGTAATAATAATCCAATGAGTGTGCAGCGTAATTGTCCCTAGGTCTCTACTCCCGGCTGGGTATCTATGACTGATGGTAGTGATCAATCTTAGTCCCTGGTGACTCAAAGGCTCGCTATATCCTCCGAGAGCGTAAGCGCGGAGACACACAGACAGAGATGTAATTGTTTATCTCTCAACAATGCCCAGGAGTCAGAGTCATCAGTTCTCTCCGCGAAAACTATTTCCAGTGTGCTGCTACGAAGGTGCGTGGAAAGATTTTTTCATATTTTATCCCTGGGATGCTTGCCAGGAGGTGTGTAAACTTCAGTGCATGATATCACCAAGGAACCTGAGTGTTTTTTTCATTCCTCGTAAAAATAACGTGTCATTGGTTAATTCTTCTCCGCAGTCATCCCCCGGAAGCGCGTTGATCCAGGCTATGAGACCCAGTGAGACTGGACCAATCCCCTACTACAGTCCAAAGCAGGAAATAGGATGTACTATTGGAAATATGGCCTTATAATTGCTTGAGTGATAATTCAGCCTTCGTCCCTGCTGACACAATTACAGATAACGTCATCTATTATTAGACCTCACCAATAAATGAGATCAAACTATATACGAGTGGGTCTAACCTTTGTCTGTACTCTATCCTTCCACAATATTGCCACCAGGTCAAATCCATATATCACACTGACTCAAAAATCAAACATAGAAGTTTCTCCACTTTTGAGTCTGTATCCTTTTTTCTGCTTTTATCAGCCAGTTGGGCAAATGCCTAGATCACAATTCGTTTGAAGAAACCTGAACACCTTTACAAAATCAACCATAGGTTAAGTTTCTCAGCTTTTGGGACTGTATCCTTTTTTCAGTTTTTATCGGCCAGTTGTTGCTAGTCATGTATTTGGTATTTTATCAGTACTTCTTTCTTCATCACTTGTCTGGTATTTGTTATTCTACAGTTGTTTCCCTGTCATAGGTATTGCATCAGTGTTTCTGTTGGGAGTGGGCTTTGGTGTTTTAACACAAGTATCTTTGCAGATAGGTAGGACTGATGAGCACAGTATTTGAAAAATACCATCAGTATTTCCCTCTTTAGTATTTTCCCAGTGTTTCAGGGAACAGTGTAACTATTCCTGAATGTTGTATGTTATATATCTTTCTTTATTCAAGAAAAATAGTTCTGCATTTGGTATATTTCATCAATGTTTCTTTGTTAGCACTCTATTAAATGTGTAGAAGTTCTTTGGCTAAAGCCGCATCATTGTTTCCTTTAGTTATTCTCCCTTGTGTCTTAACTGCACACAACTGAAATGGATTTTATGAAATTGACACAAATATTTCCTGGTTTTCATTTTGATACAAAATTGACACAAATATTTCCTGGTTTTTGTTCTGATACGAAAATTGACACAAATATTTCCTGGTTTTTATTCTGATACGAAACTGACATAAATATTTCCTTGTTTTCATTCTGATAAACATATGCAGTCAGTTGGCTTATATCTTTACCACATCTTCATTCTCTGGAGAGAATGTTCTGATTATATTTGTTTTATCATGAATCATAAAGGGAATTATTATTATAAGAGACAGACATACTATTTTTGGAAACATGAAAAGAAATATTTTTATAACCTTGTATTACAAGATC
>CAWWDR010000619.1:0-17038 GCA_963942565.1 Maea johnstoni | reverse complement strand
CACACACACATGAATATGAATATATGTATATATATATATATATATATATATATATATATATATATATATATATATATATATATATATATATATATATATATATATATAAATATATATATATATATATGTATATATATATATATATATATATATATATATATATATATATATATATATATATATATATATATATATATATAAATATATATATATATATATATATATATATATATATATATATATATATATATATATATATATATATATATAGGTATATATATATATATATATATATATATATATATATATATATATATATATATATATATATATATATATATATATATATATATATATATATATATATATATGTGTGTGTGTCATATATATATATATATATATATATATATATATATATATATATATAAATATATATATATATATATATATATATATATATATATATATATATATATATATATATATATATATATATATATATATATATATATATATATATATATATATATATATATATATATATACGATACTATCAATCTTCTATTAACAGTTGTTGTTGATATAGAGGATCATTTCACAGTTTCCTGCAAGGCCTAAGCTTACGACACTTTTGATGTAGGGCCTTTGGTGTGTCGTGATTGTTCCAACAGTGCTATTAAGGCCTTCACTGATCCAAGACGTTCCCGCGCCTTCATGTTGAGCTCCTTGCTTTCTAGGCGGAAGATAAGAATGTCATTTGTTGACATGAGGAAAATGAATGACTCTGTCAAACTGACACGTACTGTGACAATAATGGCCCTTATCCATAAATGTCAGTTTGGAATTCCTACTTTCGTTTATTGTCACTTTTTTGCCACATTGTTGCAAAATTGTCGTGAACAATATTAGTGGATAAGTAAGCAGTATGCGGAGATACTTAATCACTTAACTTCAAGTCATTGGCAACTTTCTCACATAGCAATACGGGATTCGAAGCCAGGTAATGATGCAGCGAGCAGTCATTGACCTCACCTCAGACCTTACAGCATATTAACACTGGGATTACATAAAGGTAATTGCATAATCATCAACAGTTATTTGTCAAAAGTCAACGGACCTTGAGGAATTGATGCATTTATACATTCAGCCCAGAGTGTTTAGACACTATTATCAAAGAGAATGAGAGACTTGGGATTGGTGTGACCCGCCCCTACCTGGTTTATAATAGAATGGGAAACTAGACAGTTGAGTTTGAAGAGGATCTGCTGTGTCCTAGTGGTTATGATACCAGGCTCCGTAGCGGGTTTTCGCGGGTTAACCCTTCCAATGCTGAGGCTACATGTACTTTCGTCCAAAGCACAAGGATGCAAAGATCTTTGAAAACCATCTAAACCCTGTCATGTTGGTATTCATTGAAAAGCTCTCGCTAAGTACTTTCAGATGAGTACCCATGTGCAATTGCCAACAATACGATCACGCGAGATTTGTATTGTTGGCAATGGTCAAATTTTACAATGGGACCTATTGAGCAAAATCAACATTTTGCAGGAGTTGGGACAAAAGGTATGTGTCTACATACACGTAGTAGTACTCCTAAGATGTTTGCCAAGTTTGGATGTAAAACTCGAACGTTTTGCCACAAAAAATATGGGGAAAGCGGTTGCCAAACTCGAGTCAGGCAGACTATAGTACGCTGCGGCTGGAGTATGTTGATATGTAGCTTTTTCGGAACATGGGTATGTGTACAGATTTATGACCGTGCTCAAAGTCCTTAATTGCACGCTGAACTATTTCATTATTTGATGATTATTATACAGTTTTGTATTGAATATGCTTTTGTATCACTACGTATACAGTCAATACACATACAATACGACACTAGTGCACCATGATGCGGATACTACGCACTGTGACGCAAGAAACAATAGACTTCATGGGCAAGTGCGCTAAATTTCTATGAAACGCATTATATAATGTGGGCTAAATATAGGATGCGCGTTGCTGACACAGGTTAGTGTTGATAAGGTATGCAAACTTTGCATGATATGCGTATGAACAGTATTCCCAGAAAACATGAAAATGGCAAAAATAACTTATGTTGTACTCCCTCGGGAATGTTTCAGAAACAGGCCAGTGAGCAGTAAAAGGATCACATGCAATGCACACAAACCTGTGCCTCCTATTTTGACAAATACTCTGTAAAGACATCAGGGCATACTCTGATGTCGGTGTGGTTTGAGGTGCTGCCGCTGTCTCTTACCACTGCCCGGGTTCGAATCCCGGCTGGGCCATGTGAGTAAGTTGCCAGTGACTTGGAGTTAGGCGGTGCTTTTTTCCTCCACTAGTTACAACTGGCTAGTCAGCACTTAGCTGCAATATGTCAGAAAAAAGTGACAACAATCAAAATTCCAAATTCCTGTAACGACTCGACACCCTATACTGGATTGCCTTAGAAAAATTGCAGAAGACACGTGACGGAAGGAAGGAAGGTTTTGTTTTTTACGTCGCTTTCAACAGCTAAGGTCATATCACGAGGGAAGAAATTCCCTTCTCTTTACAAATAGTTCTAACGGGGCTTTCAGTTGCAGAAGAGCCACAGACAGTCCTCCGTAGCGCCGCACATTTATATAGCGACCATGCCATTCCGCTATTTTGGGTTATCAGCGGAGACTCAAACGTACAAACAGGGACATGCACAATTCGACCTGACGTTGTACAAACCAGTGCCTGGTTGTACAAAACATCCATATATAACATGTCAAAAAAAATAAGCCAAGCACAACAATAGCCCACGTAGCTTGCGAATAAAAGTGACGTCCAGTTGTGTGGTCATTCATGCATCCATGCCGATGGAAGGCCTCAGAGGCATTTAGTGCAGGAATTAAATGTCAGCACTGCAGCATAGACCTCCGACATGGTTCATGGTCATACAAAGGTTACAAAAACTGATCTTATTGATTGAAGGCCTCCTCTCCCCAAGGATTCTAGTGAACATGTGCATGGGGGAATACGTGCGCAGAGCAGAGGAACTTAAAGGGGAAACGCACCCAACATGAACTTTTCGCGCTACAGACATATATATATATATATATATATATATATATATATATATACATATATATATATATATATATATATATACATATATATATATATATATATATATATATATATATATATATATATATATATATATATATATATATATATATATATATATATATATATATATGTCTGTAGCGCGAAAAGTTCATGTTGGGTGCGTTTCCCTTTTAAGTTCCTCTGCTCTGCGCACGTATTCCCCCATGCACATGTTCACTAGAATCCTTGGGGAGAGGAGGCCTTCAATCAATAAGATCAGTTTTTGTAACCTTTGTATGACAAATATATATATATATATATATATATATATATATATATGTATATATATATATATATATATATATATATATATATATATATATATATATATATATATATATATATATATATATATGTGTGTGTGTGTGTGTGTGTGTGTGTGTGTGTGTGTGTGTTCATTTGATTTGTCCCTATACTGTTTTTGGAGACAAGAAAAAAATCCAGCAAACATTAAAAGTATGAGCATGCACGCCTTCATTTAGATATGTACATGTATGTATGTATGTATGTGTGTATGTATGTAATATATGTTAGTATATGTGTATGTATGTATGTATGTGTATGTGTGTGTATGTATGTGTATGTGTGTATGTATGCACTATGCAGTGTATGTATGTATGTATGTATGTATGTATGTATGTTATGTACGTATGTATATATGGATGTATGGATGTATGGATGTATGTATATAGGTAAGTTCGTATGTTTACTTTCTGAAAACTGTACTATGAAATGCACTTAGAATATTATTTTGATTCAAATTCATGTATGGCCGCCGCGAACAAGATAACGATGTCCCACCATATGGGGAAATGATCTGCGCATGGTTCAGATACGGTGAACATGATATGATAAATTTCATCTCTGGGTAACCCCTAGACTGCGTGGCCAGACAAAAAAATGTTCGCAAAAGGCACATTTATGCGATATATACTTCAAAATTCTTGCATTAGTCATTGCTTTATTCCATCGTGAAGATATCCCTGACACAGAGCATCGCACATCATAAGATAACATCCCAGTCCACAGAACTGCATTCCATTCTTAAGAACCTTATTGATGTAGAACCCATCCGAGCATAATATCAATATGTGTATTTCATAGATAAACTGTAGATACTAAAACATCCTAATATTTGATCTCGTCATTTTAAAATGTATGTGTGCGTGTCTCGTACTTCCTATTCCTTTACCTGTTCAAATAAAAATTCAGATACCGGAAATTAATTTCATCTCTGGGTAACCCTTAGACTGCGTGGCCAGACAAAAAAGTTCGCAAAAGGCACATTTATACGATATATATGTTTTATTCCATTGTTAAGATACCTCTGACACAGAGAATCGCGCATCATAAGATAACATTCCAGTCCACAGAACTGCATTCCAGTCGAAAGAACCATATTGATGTAGAACCCATCCGAGCATGATACCAATAATAATAATAATAATAATAATAATAATAATATAATAATAATAATAATAATAATAATAATAATAATAATAATAATAATAATAATTGATATTTGATATAGCGCCCTTTCCACCTAAAATGTTCAAAGGCGCTTTAAAGAAAGTCAGTGGACAGTTGGCATGGTCCATATAGTTAAATAAACTCCTTTCGAAAAAGCGATGTTTTCAGCTGTTCCTTGAAGTTTTGCACACTATCAGCAGCCTTGATGTTGTCAGGGAGCTCATTCCAAAGGCGTGGTGCATAGGCACAGAACAATATGTGTATTTCATAGATAAACCGTAGATACTAAAACACCTGAATATTTGATCTCGTCATTTTAAAACTTATGTTTACGTGTCTGGTACTTCCTATTCCTCTACCTGTTCAAATAAAAATTCAGATACCGGAAATTAATTAAAGTAGTTCATTGGCCTTATTACAGGTACTTAATTGCTGAAAACTCATACATTTGGGCTCAGTCGATTTCTAACGGAAGGGCACGCATTTTATCGGTACTCAAAATGTCGTTCTTCGGGTTAGGCCATACGATGGTCATCAAAACACATGTATACGAAATTTCCAAAACATGATAGAATACACATCAATTACACATCAAATTCTAAGATTAATGTCTCGCTCATATCATGTGATCATGTTATCATAGGAAATCCCGATACCTAGGTCGCTAGATATGTCTCGTTTAGGGTACCGAGCAATGCTGTCGTACGCAGTGCAACCACAGTTGCTTTAATCCAACTTCACAGAAACCTACATGTAATTGCTACAATAAAACTTTTCAGAAACAATATGTAGATGTTTATGTAAACGGTACAGGGCTTATGTGTTACATGTGTTACGCTAGTATGTGATCTGCATACTACACAAACGACGGATCAGTACATACTTTTAATGATGTCAACCTATATCATATCGCCTATTCCCCGCGTGATTAGCACTACATGTACGTTGTATGCTCAAGTTCTTTTAAGCGACCATTCATTCATAAAATACACAAGAGTATATGGGCCGTTTAGCTGGATAAGTATGAATGTTTGTTTTGTAAATGTTATCGTAGAAATACAACTACTTTGATGTTCATAGCCATTATCATCGACACACTTACCCAATTATGAGACACATTAGTAACAGATAATAGATAACCATTGCACTTTTTGACAATCGACAATTCGGTGCCAATCGGGCATTCTGAATGAATGGGCCTTTTGCTTTAGAGAAAATAAATCAATTACCAATGCAATAGCGTATACTATTCAACTCACCATGGTCTTATTCTGTTTACTATCGTGGTATATTTATTAATCTCGAGCCAATATGGTCTGTCATTTTGTGGCATTTTGAAAAGTAATTTGTTAGATTAAATACAATAGATATTCTATCAAATAAAATAACTTTAATTACTTACACTACTTACTTTACTTTCTCAGTTCACTTTATAGTTCTAAATAAAACATTTCCAGTTTTTGAATGGGTTTTAATTTTAGGAGTTGTTAGACAAAATGAAATTGATCAATATAAGAAAAGGATGGGAATGTTCAACTTACCAATGTTTTCCCGATCACTAAATATCACACCATCGTGTTACAAAAAGCAGTTCAGTAACATGAACGCATTTTGATGACTTATTAGTCAGATTACAATATTGAGCAACATAAAAACAGGTACTTGTGAACTTACCATTGTCTTTCTCAGTTCACTAAATATCCAAACTACCGTGTTATATAAAATACTTCAGTGTCTTTGCATGGATTTAGAGTTTTAGAACATCCGCCCTCCCTCTCTCTCGCGCTCTCTCTCTCTTTAAGTGGATAAGATCGTCGATATCCAAAGCCCAGTCGCTGTCCACTTGACAATGACGTCCACAGTAGTCAGATTCCTTGCCTCAATGATCCGTTTTCCCTATGCCCCGTTAAACCCATATCCTCTACCACATTAATAATAAAACACTGCCTCCGCCTGCCAGGGCAACCAATCAATGCGCTCTATTGCTCTGACGTCATTCGCTACCCAAACGATGATTGCACGCGCAGTTCTACGCGTGTTCCATCAGAAAATCTATGTCGTTTGCAATAAGCAACACGCCAGTTATCTGTTTTTGTTCGCATACAAAATGCATCACCACCATAGACTAACTAATCTATAACGATACGTAATTATACCTCGCGCTTTTCAAACAAAAGTAATTACATATGTTTTAACAAAGGGCGGTACTACCTATTCGACAACTCGTACGGTAAATGGGAATTTATTTCTTGGATTAGTTGTTGGCTGTTCTGACCTGCAATGGCAATGGTTCCCGTAGGCGTGGGTGGTTTTGCTAAAGGGGGGATTCCATTAATGATTGAGAAAGGTTCCGTATACACTTCTAGGTGAGAGGTGGGTAGGTAGGTACGTGTATGGCGTAATATGTTGGTGCAAAGCTAGCTTCTTTGCTACACGGGTGTATGATGGGTCAGGTTGGACATCAGAAATAAAAAGGAAACTAGAAAAGAGCAAAAGAATAAGTAGTAGAAAATAACAGAAAAATATAAGACAATTACAGTAATGATTATAACTAAAACAGAAATATAAACTAGTTAACAGCAAAACCAACGCATTATCAAACTGCATAAAAATAATAAAAAGGAAACTGGAAAGATATTTATCACAAAAATGTGTATACCTCAGACTCTGTTCCCCTCCAATCACCAATAATTACATTAGCGTTTTATTTTCCCAAGAAACATGTGAGAAAGTTTCCATTGACTCAGGCTAGGCCCTGTTTTTCTAGGGTTCTCCGGATTTAAACACCAATTAAGTCTGGTTACTTACTATTTAAGACAAAGGAAATTACCATTCTAAGCTAAATCAATTAACAATACATTGCATCAACTTTGAAGCGTACCTTTTAACCAAAGTTGTTTTCAACGAGACAAAGATCCACACGTAGAAACGCGTGCGGCAATAGCGGTGAGTGTTATCGGATTATCACACCTCTAGTTTAACTCATTAATACTCAAAGCGGCCAAAAGCAGCCTCACAATTTTAATGATAACTTGCAGGCAAAAGCAAAGCCAGGAAAAAAATTGATGGAGCAATGTCAATCAGAACATTACCTACAACTCTCCTATCAAATGTTTTGTAAATTCATTTTCGCTTTCAAAGTTATAGTCAAAAATATCATCGATCCCCAATTTCAATGCAAGCAACAGCAACGTCAGGAAAACATTTGATGGGGAAATGTCAATCATAACATTACCTACAACCCTCCTATCAAATGTTTTGTAAAATCATTCTTATTTTCAAAGTTGTAGTCAAAAATGTCATAGATCCAGACGACAATTTCAGGAGGAACCCTTAAGCATTAATGGGTTGATAATTGCACCGATATACCAAACCTCACGGTACGTGACGTATATTCTGTTATGACCAATACGGCGATAAATTAATCAAAAGGATGCGTGATGAACTGTCTCTTAGGCCAAGATTGAAATTTAGTCCATCAGCGTCACTTCCCTAGTCAATCTGCTTTATACCCCATGCTAACACAATTTTCTATTATGATGGCATGATAGGGAGTGATGGTTTAACGGACAATAACATCTTAGTTACCGATCATTAATAATTATAATAAGGTGAAAGTATAGTTTCCCCATAAATCCTCATGACGTGCATGTACGTCATAGAGACACATTGTAAGTTTGATTTTCGGATGAGAGAAGATTACTGCTTGCAAATATGAATATAGCACAGAGTAATTTTAGTGAATATTTTTCATTCGAACATTAGAGTAGAGCACTGAAATACATACATGCATGTAGAAACTCAGATACATACAGACGTACACACACACATACGTACACACAAACATACATATATATATATATATATATATATATAATAATAATGATAATAATGATAATAATAATAATTGATAATTGATATTTGATATAGCGCCCTTTCCACCTATAATGTCCAAAAGCGCTTTAGAGTCATTGGACAGTTGTCATGGTCCATTTAGTCAATTAAACTCCTTTTGAAATAGCAATGATTTCAGCTGTTTCTTGAAGTTTTGCACACTATCAGCAGCCTTGATGTTGTCAGGGAGCTCATTCCAGAGGCGTGGTGCATAGGCACAGAATGCTCTGTCACCAAGCCTTTTCAGATTAGTGAGTGGTATCTGTAATAAGTTCTTAGTGTTTGATCTTAGAGTCCTTGTATTGGCTTGTTTGACTAACAGTTCCCTCAAGTATAGAGGGGCACATCCTTGCATGCATTTGAAAGTCAATCCTTTTCCTGATGGGCAGCCAGTGAAGATCTTTTAGAACTGGTGTAATGTGATCATACTTTTTGGAGCCACTAACCACTCTAGCAGCATTGTTTTGGACTTTCTGGAGCCTGCATAGCAGCTCATCAGTGATTCCACAGAGAAGTCCATTACAATAGTCAAGGCGTGATGTCACCAGTGAGACGATGGTACTCTTGGTTGTATCAGTATTGAGAAAATTCCTTATTTTTCAGATGTTCCTAAGGTGGTAATTTGCAGACTTGATAACTTTTGATACATGTGCAGACATATTCATGTTCGGATCAAAAACAGCGCCCAGATTACCGACGGGTTCATTAAGAACTGGTACTATTACACCATTTACGGTAACACTAGGAATGGAGATTTTCGCCCGCATCTGTGGGGAACCCATGACCAGCACCTCTGTCTTGTCTGCATTCAATTTCAATTTATTTTGAGACATCCATGTATAGATGTCAGTGAGGCAGTTTTCCAACTTAGCTACACCTTCGTCCACTACACGCTGATTGATAGGTTTGATAGAGATGTGGAGTTGCATATCATCCGCATAAGCATGGAGTTCTAGACCATGCTTTCTTATCAGTATTCCTAAGGGTAGGAGGTAAATCATATATATATATATATATATATATATATATATATATATATATATATATATATATATATATATATATATATATATATATATATATATAATATATATATATATATATATATATATATATATATATATATATGTACATATATATATATATATATATATATATATATATATATATATATATATATATATATATATATATATATATATATATATATACTAGTATATATATATATATATATATATATATATATATATATATATATATATATATATATATATATATATATATATATATATATACACACACACTCATATATATATATATATATATATATATATATATATATATATATATATATATATATATATATATATATATATATATATATATATATATATATATTATGCACCCACTTCGTTACTATGACTTTGGTTGAGGATGCTGTAATAGGTAAAGTATTCATGATTTGTCCTCAAATACACAGATACCATTGATAAGAGTATTGACCTCATTAATATGACCAGCCACGGTGACTGACTCCACGCTTGAACATAGATAGGCCAATATCATTAATTGATACACACAATCAGGTACCATGCGCCTGGCGTATATGCAATGATAGTTAGCTATGACAATCAACAGTGGTATCAATAAAACGATGGTCTCGTACCTGTAGCTATTGTGGAGAGCTTACCTGTACAGCTTACCTTCCTAATCGGATTCTGTGGAAGGGGGCCTGCCCTGCATGGTGGTCGTGAGGTCTAACACGTTGCCACTGATTGAAAGCTGTCTCTCGCTTCTTCCCAGGCTTGAATCCCGGCCAGGGCAAGTGAGAATGTTGCCAGTGACTTGGGGTTATGCTTTGGTATTCGCCGGGTACTCCGGTTTCCCCCATCACTTACAAGTGGCTAGTCACGACCTATCTGAAATATGACAGAAAGAGTGACGTAAAACCAAAATTCAAAATTCATTCCGTGGAAGGGTGGATGGTGGGTTTAATTATTCTCTAAATGGGAGGTGACTTAGGGGTATTGTTTATAGAAGGGCTTCGATATGGTTCTGACTATAGGAATACCTTTAGAAACAGATGAGAAAATACTAGGCTTACTTCAGATATAAGAAAAGAAGATGAATTCCAAGATATTAATGGATTAATATTGATAATTGATTGCCAGAAGGCTTTAGATTCGATTTCATGGGAATTCATTCATAAAACACTTGAAATTTTCAATTTTGGTCCAGAAATACAGTTGGGTTAGGTAATTACAAATTGTCCCTTTTCTCAGAATTCTGGAGGCTAGTAACACCTCAGACAAAATTCGTTTATTCAGAGGCTATCGGCAAGGAAATCCCATATCTCCTTATCTCTACATCATTGCAGCGAAAGTTTTAGCTGAGGCAATAAGGACAAATAATGACATCAAAGGTATCCAAATATTTGAACATGAATTCAAAATATCACAATATGCGGATGACAATTCCCTCTATGTACAACTAGATGAGAAATCTGTGTATGCATGTATGAAACTACATGTACTGGATAGTTCCAGCCTAGTGTCTGGTTATACAATACACATAGAGAAAACAAAGGTGATACAAATTTGGGCTTTCAGAGACAGAAGGATAATACTATGGTCTGAGCTGAAGTTAGACTGGACCCATACATTTTAAATATTAGGAATGACTTTGGAGGTCCTGGATATGTCAAAAATAACATAATTGAATTTAAAAAGCAGAATTAAAGAAATTAAACGGATATTTAAGATGTGGACTCCCAGAAGTTTAACTTTGCAGGACCACTGTGATAAAGAGATTGCTAATCTCAAAGTTTACTCACATTTTGCTGTCTCTCCCAACACCAAACAAATCATGCTTCGATGAAATTGATGGTTAAGAATTTCGTATGGGGTAATTAACCTACAAAGTACAGGTCTGACATTTTGGAATCAAAAGAAACAGAACAGTAGGGTTATGTTATCCAAAGCTATCAACATTCAATGATGTCCTTAGAATATCTTGGGCTAAGAGAATATTCACAAGTAAAGTAGGCTGGAGAATATTTCCTATAAAATATGGTCTCGATAAAATTTTCTTTTTCGAGAGACGTGTTATGCCAAAGATGCTATCAACATTAAAACAGGGCTTTTGGAGAGACTTTTCCTTAGCTGTCCAAAATTGATATGACAAATATTCTCGACAATCCATGAACGAGCAAATTACTGAATAAATTTCGTAACTCCAACAATGGATTACTAACTGGTCACAATAGTTGGACCATGCCTTTATAACAGTTCAAATGCATTTATAACTTTTTTTAATTTTAAATCATTTTTATTTCCTTTTCTTCATAAATCATATACAGTGTACAAATAGTAGTGCATGGAATATCACATTAAGGTCTTGGAGGTGTTATATAATACAAGAGTCATGGACCCGGATTGACATATATATTTGACAACAAGTAGTATTGCTTCTCAAAAAGTTGTCCCTTGCCTAATAAAAGGCATCTGTATTTTTCATCATAATAAAACTGTTTAACCTCATTTTTGACGTTTATTATATGTGGACTTTGTTCTTTCTTCATGGAGTTGTATATAACCTTCTTTGTCAGAAGTATAATTGTATTAATTGACATTGCATTTTCCAAATCTCCAAGAATTATTCTGGACTGTGAAAGGTTATAGTTATTCATACCTAGAGCATGAATCCACTCCTGAACCTCATTCCAGAGTTGAACAACAATTTCGCAATCCAAAAACATATGTTCTATGGAGTCTATGTGAGAACGGCAGAACCCGCACTGATCAGAAATTTTTATACCCATCTTGAATAGTTTCTCGTTAGTAAAGAATCTGTGATGTAAAGTACGAAATTGAATATACTTTAAATAAGTATCGTTATAGATTAAATGGTGCTTTTGGAATGATCTGCTTAGATCGAAGTTATTGAAATCAAGCTCAGAATTAGCACACCATTTATCCACAGCAGTATCCAATACTGAAGACGAAGTAGTTTTCATTTGGCTATACATCTTGGAGACTCCCTTTACTGTTTGGTTCAAAAACATATTCAGGGAGCCATTTTTTGGTTGGTCTTCCTCGTACAAAGGCATATCTTTCCATTTGATGAACTTTGCTATTCTATGGGTAATATCATGATATTCCAAAAAGTTTGTTTTCAAACCATATGTTTCCATAAATAAATCAATTGGCATTATTACATTCATTACACCCAGAAAATCAGACACCATTGTAATACCTTTAGAAAACCATTGCCTTTTAATGGGAAATGCGAAGGTGGGATTAAGCCAGATAGGTGTATTCTTAATGAACGGTTTTTCAGTCATGGCATCTGAGTTCCATGCATTTATAACTTGCAGGAGAACTACTCCATATACATTCTCAAGATTAATTCACAATAGGGTTATGACCAATAGAAATTTACATAAAATGAAATAAGTACTGTGCAAGTGAAGAATCTATTATGTATGCCTTTCTAAAATGCAAAAATGTGACCAACTTTAGAGATGTATATATATATATATATATATATATATATATATATATATATATATATATATATATATATATATATATATATATATATATATATATATATATATATATGTATATATACATATATACATATATATACATATATATATATATATACATATATATATATATATATATATATATATATATATATATATATATATATATATATATATATATATATATATATATATAGATATATATATATATATATATATATATATAGATATATATATATAGATAGATAGATAGATAGATAGATAGATAGATATATATATATACTAGTATATATATATATATATATATATATATATATATATATATATATATATATATTTATATATATATATATATATATATATATATATATATATATATATATATATATATATATATATATATATATATATGTAGAATGCACCCACTTCGTTACTATGACTTTGTTTGAGGATGCAGTAATAGGTAAAGTATTTATGATTTGTCTTCAAATACAGAGATCCCATTCCTAAGAGTAGTGACCTCATTAATATGACCAGCCTCTGTTACGTAATTAGACCAATATCACCAATTGATACACACAAGCAGGTATCATGCACATGACTAATTCAAAATAATAGTAAGCTACAACCATCAACAGCGGTATCAATAAAACGATGGTCTCGCACTTGTAGCAATTGTGTAGGGATGATGCAAAGCTTATCTTCATGATAGGTTGCCGTGGAAGGGTGGATGGGGGGCTTAATCATTCTCTAACTGAGGGGTGACTTAGGGGTGTTGTTTGTAGAATGGGTTTGGTATAGTTTTGGCAATAGAAATACCTTTAGACACCCAGATGAATTAGCATTATAAGGTGAACCCTTACACTGCTGAGGCTACTTTCGTCCAAAGCACAAGGACACAACGATTATTGAAAACCATCTAGACCCTGTCATGTTGATATTCATTGGAAAGCTCTTGCTGAGTACTGTCAGATGAGTACCCATGTGCAAGGATTTCAGTCATTTTCAGGTTTTTTGCATCATTTTGCATTGTCCAAATTAGCCACCAGCAGTATAAGGGTTAAGCGCCGCAATGTGGCATGTTTTATTTACTAATATTCTGATAGTTCAAATACACTTGTTTATTACACCTTAATCAACATATGTTAAATGAGTCGGGTCGTAATTTACATTGTTGATGACGTTTTAAAACCATTCCTTTTATTAGCTAAAGAGCAAACACAAACGTAATACTAGTAGTTATTATACGTGGTCTAACAAGTTGCCCTCACTGTTCCCGGTCCCTCACCAGGGCATGTTAAGAAGTTGCCAGTGACTTGAGGTTTATCTGTAGTTCCCCCGGATTAACCGATTTCATCCAGCATGAACAACACCGTCCTTATGTGTGAATTAACACAATACTAAATGCACTGTTGGCAGTATATCAAGTTACATTAATATCCTAATTTTAGAGTACATGCATTCCGATATGTTAGTTCTACAAACAATGCATAGTGGAATAATCATTTAGGCAAGGTCCCTAAAGTTAGACAATAACCCGCGTCAACTGAAAGTGCTTACATTTTTAAAAACACGTACTACCTACCCTCGACGATGATGTGGACCTGTGTAATACCAGAAGAGAATTAACAATAGATATGACAGCCCGCCATTAAGGGTAACTACCTGCAGTGACATTTAACACTGCGGGCGTGACATGAATACAATGGGCACCATTGCAGCAGCAGATGCCACGTGTCATCGTATCTAGAACACTTCCTATAAAAAGTCATTGCAATGGCTGATATCATCTCTATCTCCGTGCTGTTCCTGTTGGTATTATATAATGCTTTCATCGCCACCTTTTCTATAATACGTATTTCAATAGATTTCTGTTTTATGATACTTTTTATGTAGTAAGAGTATTTTGGTATCTATATGATGTGGTCAAAAACGAAATTTTTGAAAGGGGGAATGGCGATTCCTTTTTGACCAGGTCAGAATCTTTTCTTTCATTCTTTTTTCTCTGGCAGGGTCAGATTTCTCAATTTACATGGCCACAATATATTTTTCATAACTTTTATTGTAGAATATTCTTTTCTTGATTTTCAGGAAAATATCCCCCCCCCCCAAAAAAAAAAAGAAAATATCCAGGATATCAAATGATCTGCACCTAAATGATGACTCGCCAGTTGTTACTGGTGGAAGAAAACCGGTCACCCGTGAAGGCCTAGTCACTGGGAACTTTCGCACATGCATCACGTCTTTTCCTGTTTATACATTATTAGATGACAGGGCATATAGGTAGACCATACGTAATACAGTGGATGCCAATACCCGCATGCATCTATGTATTGACCATACACTAAGTACTTGATCTAGTAAGATGAAAGACACAAATTACGAGCTTTAGTAATTACGAGAAAAGGCTACACACAAAAATCCACGTCGAAACACATCAAAAAGTTAAGTTTCACGTGAAATATAAAAAAACACTTACTTTGGACAAAGATAGTTGAACTTGATATAACTTTGAATATCATAATACATTAACATAGTTCCTGGCTCAGTGTTTTCATCGAAATTATATTTTTGACAACGACGTTAATGGAAGTATTTTGTGATGTGTATTATGCCTTGATTTATTGTATACCTTGTCACTATTGCGTTATGTTTTGGCCTAGATGAATACGATACCGTACAATACAATACATATAAAAAATGCAATACCGTAATATCCAACCTAACTCTATCCCACAAATACGATACAATATAAACGATAAAATACAATACAAATACAATACAAATACTAAACAATACATTGCGACCCTGGGTATAAGTTAGTGAAATTTATTTGTCATAGGGAAGTACATATAGATGTTCAGTGAGTTTCTCGTCACTCTGTCAGATGGATACCATAGGTGATCTACCTTCACTCACTGACGGCTCATTCATGTGGATATGAATGGAATTTACAATTTTCCCCAATCAGTGAAATTTGCATATATTTTTGCTGAGCATGCGCATCGGGTCTTCACTCTGATTATTTGTATATTGCCATGAAATTGGCAGAAAACTTCTTTATTTCCGATCGTTATGCCAATTAAGGAGATACTTATGTTCATTATTTATTCCCGACGCTAATAGATTGATTTTACTCGATAACAAATAGCAAGCATCGCTATGACGACAGGAGTGCCTTATTTGGGAGGGGTGCCATGGCAACGTACCAGGTAACCATGGTGTCACCGTGGTAAGCGCCATGTTGCGGAAAATACGATTGTACTCAGCCGTAATTATAAAACACACTAATCGACCCGACTTCCTTGATTACGGACGTCACGAGCTTCCCAAATTCTTCAAGTGAAAATATCCCGAAATAGTAACTGTTTCTCATTGATTGTCAGTAACCAGTTTTGCTCCCGCAAACATTCCGTCAGTGGAACTGATATCAGTTTGGTTACCGCGACCTTTTCTGTCGTCTAAAGGCACTAATGTTTTTCCGGAGTGCCCCTGGTGGCGCTCGGTGGAACCAAAAGACAAAAAACTTGTCCTTTAACATATTATTTAGTCTAGTACCCTACCTACTTCACCATGTAATAAACGTGGTTTGGTATGTAAATCCTCGAGGCTAAGATATTGTGATAAGAATGTCTAGACAATTTTGATTTTTTCCGAAACAGTCGTTTTTTCAATTATTGGAATCTTTTTGTTTTATTCATTTCCAACATGCAATATTTTACAAACGATTTGATATAGAATATGTAACAGAAATATTATTTATATTGAGCATATATCAATCATGATTAATGACACTCAATGAAGAGTGATAATGAAGAGCAATTATACGAAACATGCAAATACTGTGTCTAGCATTAAAACCATTTGCTTATGGTATTCCATAAAGGAGAGACCATTTTCCTCTAAATCTTTCCTATACAATGCTAAGCTCTTCCGACTGGCATTGGTAAAGTAAATTTTGCTTAAATTGATCTTTGTTTTGGA